>JAJIBD010024248.1:0-126194 GCA_021461705.1 Cryptotis parvus | reverse complement strand
GTCACTCCTGGCTCTACACTCAGGGATTACTCCTGGCAGTGCTCAGGGGACCATATGGGGTGCCGGGATCGAACCTGGGCCGTGCATGAGCTAGCCACGTGCAAGGCAAATGCCCTACCCGCTGGACTATCACCCGGCCCCTCTTCTAACCTACTCTTTCCCTATCAAAAACCCCTTCTTATCATCCTGTCAGAAAAATTGTTCTTGGCCATAGAAGACACTAATCCACCGGCTCCAAACCTGTTGACTGGTTATTACTAATGAAACTCTTTCTTCATCTATTACCATGTCTCTTGCTTGGATGGTCTTACACCATGTCTCTTCTTCTTTGGTTGGTCTTCATGGCAGTAGAATATGATCCTCATTTTCAAGGTTACATTCTGAGGTACACTCCATCTTATCTACAAACCTAAACAAAATATGGGCAGGCTTTAGAGGGAAGAATTAACTGAAATTGAACTGTTGTAATCCTTAGGATTTGAGAGAAAGACAAGTTGACATAATCTACTACTGATTTTTGTATTTGATATGGCAACAATCAGTAACAATTATAGACCTCATTCCCATGACCTGAAGGAATGGTTTGAGGCTCTTTGTTCCTGGAGAGAGCAGATGCCCTTGAGCTACACTTGCTTGTGATAGGATAAATGGAGATGTTACTGGTGCCACTTGAGCAAATTGGTGAACAGTGGAAAGACACGTGATTTATTTTTGGTTATTTTACACTTTTGTTCTTGTTGCCAAAATCAATCCCAGTGTACCAAATGTAAAGTAAATATGCTTCATAAATGTTTCTTTCTTTTTTTATTTTTTATGTCACACTCAGCAGTGCTCTGTGGTTACTCCTGGCTATGCACTCAATAATTACTCCCTGAGGTGCTCAGTGGACCACATGGGGAGACCAGGGATTGAACCCAGGCAATTTCTACCAAACTCTCAGGTCATTATACCATTCTTTAGGAACACTGATTACTAATAATCTCAACCTGACTCTTCAGTTTGAAACTTTTATACAACAGATTATAAAGACTCTTTTTCCTCTAATAAACCAATAGGTTATACTATGCAAAAATTGTTCTTCTAATAAACCACTAAGTTATAACATATAAAAATTATTCCTCTAATAAACCACTAGGTTATAATGCACAAAAAATTGTCCCAAGATAGTAATGGACATGTAGAAGTGGAATCCTGTCTAATTAAAATTTTGCCATAACTTTGGAGTCTTTTATTCTAGCATATATTGGACTAGATTTGAGTAAAATGTGCATTTTTATTTCATTAAGTCAGTGATATTTGGGATTATTTTTATAAGAACTAAGATATATAATTCTGCAAACTAATCTTTACCACAATCCAATGTGAATTACCAGTTTAATCTTTTATTTTATGACCTTTAAGTATTTAATAATCTTATTGGTTTATTTATAAATACCAGCATTTATAAATGTTCATAAGTAATCAAATATTAACTTATCAAATGTTATATATTATGTTATCAAATGTTATACAAACATTTATATAAAATGTTATATCAAATGTTATAAAGACATTATAAAATATTATAAATGTACATAAATTCCATGAAACTACAGACATAATATGCAGTTTTGTAACATTTTACTAAACTAATACATTATTCTTTGTGTAACAATTTTAACAGTAACTACTAATAAAGTTTGGAGCAAATGAATGAATAAAATTAATGAGTAGAAGCTTATAATTACTGCAAATATAAAACAATAATTCTGTATTATAAAAGTAATAACAAAATTTTTAAAAGATAGAAATAACATAAAGGCAGTGGTATGAAGCTCTTTGACATGTTGATGGTGGAAATACAGTACATTTTTACAGCAAAAATAAAATTAATAATATTGTGACCATTTTATTTCAAGTGTAATTTTAAAAAATGCATATAAAAACATAAGTCTCAAATTAATAAAATATCAAACACAAAAAAATAAAGTTGTATAAACATAAACAGGAATACTGTAAGTATTAGAAATAAAGTCCTTCTACTGTTTCCCTCTTCTCGCAGATGGATTATTGTTTATTGTTTTTAGGCAAAAAATATCATTTAAAATAATTGCAAAGTATTTTAGATTTTATTTTATAATCCCTTGTTCATGTAATATCTGAAATGCTCAAGGAAGGTTAATTACACATCCTAAGATCAAGTTCATATTAAACCTGACTATAAGTATACTCTTCTTAGTTATTACAAAAATCATCTTCTAAAATATACTTGAGGGGCCATACCAACAGTACAGCAAATAGGGCATTAGCATTGCACATATAAGTCTGTGGTTCAATCCCCAGCATTCCATATGGTCCCAAGCCTGCCAGGATTAACTTGCATTAATTAAAATGCATTGACTTTCAACTGCCTTTATGGCGTTCCTACTTTCATAGATGACAAAATTGGAGGTTAGCAGGGCAAATAACTCATCTATGATGCGAAACAGACACCCAAATGGGATCAATTTATGTACGTTGTAGTTTAAAATCTCAGTTTCTGCATTGTAGTGCCTCACTTTTAGTTTGTCATTAGCAACAGGAAACACACAGCAATTATAGCTTCTATCACTATCACTATCTTCCCGTTAATCATCTATTTGCTAGAGTGGGCACCAGTAATATCTCCATATGTTCTGTCTCATGCTAGTAGAACCCAAAGGCATCTGCTTGCTCCAGGAGCATAAAGAGCTTCAAACCATTATATTAGGTCACAGGAATGACCTAATATAAATGTTACTGGTATTTGGCATATTGAATACTATACGAGCAGCTTGCCAGGCTTTCCATGTGGGTGACTACAATACTATTGTAGTCACCTCCTAAATAAAGCACTTATTGATGAATTGTGCGGCTGCTAGCGGCCGCCACGAGCCAGGCTATGATAGTCCGATCTGCTCTGTGGAGTTGTGACGAGAGGGAAGTCGGATGTGGAAAATGGCGGGCCCAATGGAGTAGGGGGTGTCATCTGGCTTGTTATGAGGCTCTGCTGGGGTGGCAGGCAAGGGCTAGAACACGCCATGCCTCCCGGGCGCCTCATGAGGGGCTGAGCACAGGGAGAGCAAGTAGCCAGCTCTGCCCCATGTCTGAGAGTCTCTGGTTCCAATTATAGCTTATCCTCAAGAAAATATATTTTGGGGAAAAATAACAGGTTCAGAGGAATATTTAGAACTTTTTATTAAAAGGTAACTTCTAGGATACTAGCTATAACATTCAAATATACTCCCTAAACATAGGGTCCCAGGTAAATGTTTCAATATTATGAAAATTCTAATGTTCAAAATTGTAAACTTGATGAAATACTTTAAAAGTCTATATTAACACATGAGTAGCATTGACTTCACAATAAGATAAACTTAACTTTGACAGAAGTGAACTTAAAAATGGGGCTAAAATTTCTGTATTCAATAGCAAAGAATTTCATGGTGTATCCTAGCAACTGTCACAGTATAGGATTTTCAAGCAATGGAATTGAAGTGTTTTTGATGTCATATTCACAACATGAAAACTGCTCGGTTCATACCAAAAAACCCTTAAGAAGCATAGAGGAGACACAGTGGAACTAATTGAGGTGATCAAGAGAAAGACAGAGAAGAGCAAATTAAGTAGTGAGAAAGCAGCAGCACATATTTTTCAGAACATGTTGAATAAAAAAGTAAGTATTTCACATGAGAACTACACAAATCATAGAAATAGTGTTGCTTAGATTTCCAATTAAGTCTGAAACATATGGAAACAATGGAAACTTTCTGAATTAATATTGAAAACCTTGATAAAATTTAAGCAAAACAATACTCAAAGACACAGCACCAGCAATAGACTAAATGGGAAATTAAGACAATGGAATGATTGAGGGACTCTAGCCATTCCTACATGAATTTTCAAAAGATTTGAATTGAAACAAGAGACTACTGCTCATTACTATTCTTTATGTATATTATATATAAATTTAAATATATATTTGAATTACTATTAATTACTTTTCATTATATATATAAAATGTGCTATTTAGAATCTGCATTTAAGCATTAATAATACATAGTCTGTGACATTTTTGAGTTACTAATATGGTTTTTGTACTGGTCCCCCTCGGCCCCTGGGATGAACCCAGAGCCACAGCAGAGCCTGGCAAGCTACCTGTGGTGTATTCGATATGCCAAAAACAGTAATAATATTGGACCTCATTCCCAATAAATGGAGATGTTACTGGAGCCTGCTCAAGCAAGTTGATGAACAACGGGAAGATGAGTGAGTGAGTGGTGAGTGAGTGGAGTGAGTGAGTGAGTGAGTGAGTGAGTGAGTAAGTGAGTGAGTGAATTAATACATTGTTATTATTAAAATTTCAGATTAAGGAATCCATGGGAACAGCACCAGGCCCAGACAAAGTCAGACCCTAACACCTGAAGAATCTGCCATCGGTACTCATCAATACACTAGCTCGGCTCTTCACACGCTACCTGTCCGAATGCAAGGTGCCCTCCCAATGGAAAACCGGCAGGACAGTTCTACTGTTCAAGAAAGGAGACATTCATGACATCAGCAACTATCGCCCCCATCTGCCTGTTGTCCGTCATCTACAAGCTGTTTACACGAGTCATCCTGAACAGGATTAGCAGAACACTAGATGAAGGACAACCATGCGAGCAAGCATGTTTCCGGAAAGGATTCAGCACAATCGACCATATCCACACAGTAACCAAGCTCATTGAGGTTTGTAGGGAGTACAAGATGCCGCTC
Organism: Cryptotis parvus; assembly: GCA_021461705.1. Classification (NCBI taxonomy): domain Eukaryota; kingdom Metazoa; phylum Chordata; class Mammalia; order Eulipotyphla; family Soricidae; genus Cryptotis; species Cryptotis parvus. The sequence goes on along the minus strand of JAJIBD010024248.1, from coordinate 121,439 downwards.
TGTCTCACGTTCATTGATTTAAAGAAAGCCTTTGATTCTGTGGAGACTGAAGCAGTCATAAAAGCCCTAGCCAAACAGGGTGTTCAAACCCAATACATCAAGATCCTTCATGAGCTGTATTACGGATTCACCACCAGGATCTCACCATTCTACAAAGAAGTGATCATTAATGTGAAAAGAGGGGTTCGACAGGGTGATACCATTTCACCAAAACTCTTCAGCGCCACCCTCGAGAACATGATGCAACAATTAGAATGGGAAGGAATGGGTGTGAAGATAGATGGGCGGCAACTACACCACCTCCGCTTCGCCAAATAATAATCACATGAAGATGCTTAAATTGACCAATGCAATGACAATATATTTTTCACACAGTTTTCAGGTTCTAACTGGGAATCCTAAGCACCAGGTTTTTCCTATTGCTGATTTGTATCGTGAACCTGTGATGATAAATAAAGCCTTTTAAAACTGCATCGGATTCCTGAGTCTTCAGCCCTTCCCGCCAGCTTCGGAGGTAGAAGGGAACTCTCTTCCCGGCACTGTTGGGGATCCTTGTGGCATCCCCGACACTAGTTGTCTTTAATGATTCACCTGCAGACTGCATCTTTTATGCTTAAAAAGTATGCACAAATATAAATTAGCATTTTTATTGATCCATTACACCTAATAAGTATGAATAATTTCATAGAAGCAGGAATCCTCTATATGGTAAAATTACACAGTAATTACATAAACCATAGCCCAAAGAAGTTTCCCCATAACAAAAAGCCCCTTACCCAAAGTTTCCCATGACCCAATGTCCTGTAACCCAAAGTAATTTTATGAAGAAACAGCTTTTTCCTCTTATGCTTTTCAGTGAGTGCTAGGGCACTTTCACAGAGTGAAAGTCAGTGCCTTCCACAACACAAAACAATGGTTTTAAGTTCTTAGAAAAGATAAAGTAAACTCTATAGGCTGCTTCAATAACTAGCAGTAATAGAAACTAGGGTGACAGGCTTAAAATACAAAACGTTTTTATTAATTGCAATGTACTGCTATAATCTGTCTAAAATTTAAAGAAGTAAATTAGGAGTAAAATTATCAGAGAAATATTTCATGGGAAGTATTAATCCACACAAACACTTCATACATTTTTTGTCACACCCAATGATGTTCTAGGCTTGCTCCTGGCTTTGTGCTCAGTTATCACTCCTGGTGGGGGTTGTGGAACCATTTGGGTTGCCAAGAATTGAAACCTGGTCTGCTGCATGTAAGGCAAGTGCTGTACTGTGGTGTTATCTCTCCAGCCTTCATAAGAGGTTTATATGAGGAATCAGCCCAAATAATTATAGAAGTTCCAGAATGTGCAGATTGAAAATTAGAATATCAAGAAAGTCAAACAAAACATAGATTCATTATACACAAAGAGACTTAAGTGATAAACTCTAAATATCTGCAGGGCTAGCCACAACATGTAAAAGAAGAGGGAGAGAGATGCAGAGGTAGAGAGAGAGAAAGAGAGGAAATGGGGTTACATGCTATTGAGAAAGCCTAGGGGTAGATGGGAGGGGTGGGGGTACATTGGTGGTGGAAATGGGGCACTGGTGGAGGGATGGGTGCTGGAATACTGTATTACCAAGAACCAATTATGAACGCCTTTGTAATTGTATGTCTCATGGTGGTGTAATAAAATTAAAAAAAAACATACAGTCGTCTGAGTTAAAAAGGCCTGAGAACCAAAAAAGCCCATGTTCCAGGCAAAAGACTAACTAAATACCCAGAAGAACTAATGTTTTGCTTTAGGTCTTTATATAAAAAAAATCAATGTCCTAACTTGAAGAGATTCACACAGATGTTCCATGTACAAAAGAAGAGCAATCCTTTTTTTCAATATATTGATTATAATACTTAAATATTAATCTTACTCAAAAAATATCCTGTTAATCACAGAACAATGTTTTATTAAATATAAACACATCACAGTCTAATCGAATTGTCACATAAAGATAACCACTGTTATTCTCATCCTTCATTAGTCTCTTTAAGTTCATGTAAGAAACTTAGAATATGCCAACACTAAGAGTTTTGCCATTTTAATGTCAATAATTTTCACTAATGTACTAATTTCACAATGTCTTCCCCATTAAGGGGTTGGAGTTACCATATATAAAGAACTTAGGATATCATTCTATACATAGACACCCCTTCTTCTCAGTCCAAAATAAAATACATCACCTATACTGCATGTTAGATTTCCAATGTCTTTACTGAACTATCACCACAGGTATATCTATGGTAATTATAAATTATAAAAGTGTATTATATAGTCAAATAGCTTCAAAACCCATTGTTTTTTAGTTATCAGATAGTATAACCCAACATAACAATATGCCTCTACCAGTTTTATTAAAAATGATTAAGAAGTTTCCTGAGATGGTGGGCCAGGGCTAGAACCTGCCTTCCCTACCGGGCACCTCGTGATCAGCTGGGCACAGGGAGAGCTGGTAGCAGCTCTGCCACATGTATGTGAGTCAGGGTTCTAGCCCAGGCCGGCCATCCCAGCAGAGCCTCTCAAGAAGCCAGAAGAACCCCCACACCATGAGGCTCGCCATTTTCCACATCTGGACTCCCCAACTCATCAGACCTCCACCCAGCAGAAGAGCTGATCACAAGCCCGGCTCATTAGAGCCGCAGCATACAGCAGCCTTTTTCAAGCCCAGTCAAGTATGCCTGATCCAGAGACTCAAATTCATGGGGTAGAGCTGCCACCAGCTCTCCCTGTATCCAGCTGATCAGGAGGAGCCCGGGAGGGAAGGCAGGTTCTAGTACTGCCTGCCATCCCAGCAGAGCCTCTCAAGAAGCCAGAGGAAACCCCACATCATGACAGCCGCTATTTTCCACATGCGGACTCTCCAGCTTGTCAGAGCTCCACCCAGAAGAAGAGCTGATCACAAGCCCAGCTTGTCAGAGTCCCACCTTACAGCAGTCTTTTTTTCAAGTGCAGCCAAGCATGCCTGATCCAGAGACTCACATACATGGAGCAGAGCTGCTACTGGTTCTTCCTGTGCCCAGCTGATCATGGGGAGCCCAGGAGGGAAGGTGGGTTCTAGCCCTGGCCTGTCATCCCAGCAGAGCCTCGCAAGAAGCCAGAGGAACCCTCACACCATGAGGGCTACCATTTTCAACATCTGGACTCCACAGCTCAACAGAGCTCCACCCAGCAGAAAAGCTGATCTTTCCCCATCATCAATAAATGCATGAGATGAGAGGCGACTACAAAAGTATACCATCCACATGGAAGAGCCTGGCGAGCTATCTGCATTGTATTTGATATGTCAAATACCAATAACAATTATAGACCTCATTCCCATGACCTGATGGAATGGTTTGAGGCTTTTATATTCCTGGAGCGAGCAGTTGCCCTTTGGCTACACTGGCATGTGTTAGGATGTATGGAGATGTTACTGGTGCCCGCTCGATCAAATTGATGAATGGGAAGACAAGTGATACAAGTGAAGAAATTTTCTAAGAGAATACTTAGCTGTTAGAGTCTCTGAATTTACTCAAATAATTCAGTGATTTAGACACATATGTCCTCACTCAAGTTTTAATCATTTTGTAGCCTTTTGTTTTATCATAAAAATGTATATTATTTTAATATACATCATACAATCATACTGACTACAGTGTCATGTCAGTAATGTTGGAAATATCATATGTAGCATAATAACAATATTCAAAATAAAAGTTTATTTTAGATCGGTATGATATGATTGGATATAGTGTTTCCACCTAAAATTTTCAACTATCAAATATACTCTCTGAAGAAGCTATTTTTTTTCTTTCATTGTGATAGTTGTCAGAAAAATTAATATAAAACTAAATAACCAGTTCTAGAATTCAGTTTTAATGAAATCAATTCACACCTGACACATGACAGATCCCTTTCTCAATATTTTCTAAGCAAGCTCGGAGTTAATTGTATTTTTTCCCTATAATTAAACTTGATAAAACTCTACCAACATCATCTAGTGCTTATTCAAATTGATAGATGTCTATTGCCAACTTATTTTCAATAGAAAAATTTTCCAGTGATATTTGTTTTGGATTCAAATATCTGTGTGCAATACTCCTTGCAGACAACAATCATTAAATCAACATATATATATCAATTTCACATTAATAACTACTCTATAACATAACTACAAAAAGTTTTTTAAATAAAAAACTTTTATTTTTTTAAATACTGACCCTGAATATAATAGTTTTTTTTTAAATAATTACCCTTAATATAATAGTTTCCCAATAAATGCTGGCAAATTCTGAGTAATTAATAGTGAGAAATATCAATAAAGTGAAATGTAAATATGTTTAACTGGATGTTTCTTTATGCAATGAATCATAAAAATCACTGAAATATACTGGAAGTTTTAAATAGCAATATAATGAAGAGTAAATATTATGGTTTTATTGTGTGTAACAAATCATAAGTAATGAAGAACCAGTCTGGAAGATTTAATACCCCAAATACACTCAAACACAATTTTTCCACACTCTGAGTCCCCCAAAATCTACAAAGAAAATACAAACACATAATTTCCAGATTTTAGTTATTTCATACGAAAACATGTTATATTAAAACTGCAGAAAAATCAAAGAGCAAAAAGAAAACTTCTTATTGTGTCTACACTGGTCAGAAGCATGCAAGATAGTTAATGCTGGGATATCTCTAATGGGTGGAAAGAAAAATATTTTTTGTAGAGAGCCTCATCTGGTCATGCTCAAAGTTTATTCTTGGCTCTGAGCTCAGAGATAACTCTTGGGGGCTGAAGGAACCAAAATTGGTGCAAGAAAGGAGATAGAAAGTAACTCAGTTGTAAAAATGAAGAAAATTGCCCACACATTTTAATCCTACTATATAGAAATTGCTTTAAATGCAAAGGACCATTATGTCACTGAAAAGCAAAACTATTCAGACTAGATGGGGGGAGGAAACCTATATGACATATTTCACAAGTGGCAAGAGTTATTTCAGAATCTAATGTCATCTCTACATTTCCAGGAATAGATGCTACTTTTAAATTGTTATCCACACAAGACAATGACCTTAAAATATTTTCAATTAGAAAATATTTTCAATTAGTAAACTAAAAGCAAACATGCGATGAATTTAACAAAGTAGCAGTAAAATAGGAAACCAATCATGAAATTAAACCATTTATAATACATTTTTATTTATTGTTCAGAAAGTTAGAATATTATTAAAAAAGAGTACTTTGGTGTTCTGAAATGGATTAAAGAATTAATCCATAGCCTCCTTTCTGATGCTAATTTTAAAAGTTCCCAGCCATTCTACTGTCAACATTTCTTCTGACTCTATGCTCAGTGCTTCATCTAGGATTCAAATTACTTATCTATTTTAAGATTTAATATTGCTCCAGGGTATTAATGATTCATTGTTTTATTTTTCAATATGGATTTTTGTTTGTGTAATTTCTGTCTACCTACTTTCAAATTCAGATTCTTATGTTGTCTAACTTGAGTGTAGTGAACAACATAACATAGATATTTCATAACTGTTACCAGCCCATAGATTTTAAGACGGGACAAAGATATTTTATTCTTTCTCCTGAGTGATTTAGTGTGGAAGTAGAGTACTGTTCCAGTTAATCCAATTAGAAGTTGGATTGTGTTTTTATGGTTACTTTTTGTGTAACACAGACTTCAAATTCTATAGCAATATTTGATTTTTAGGAAAGCCGAAAGTTTCCCGCTGGCTCTGTGCTTAGGGATCGCTCCTCGAAGGTTTGGGGTTCATATGCGGCACTGGGATTGAGTCTGTGTAGGCCACGTGCAAAGCAGGTATCCTACTTGCTGTACCTGATCTGCATTTTACTGTGCCTATTGTCTTCTGAGGTGTCACCAGAAAGGTGGGTAACTCCTGAGTGTGGGTCTTTGCATTTGTCATAACATGCAAAACTCCCAATGTTTATGGTATTAAAGTTCCTTTTCTGTACAGATTATTAGAGTTGTAGGTCCCTCCCTGGTGTCACGGTCTCTCTCATCTTTTTCATGTGGGATGTCACTCATACTGTCCCCAAGCTTTTTTTCCCCTCTTTCCAGTGAATATTGTTTGTACTACATGGGACCTGAGACTCCAGATGCTGTTGGCTCTTCTCCAAGTGTGAGGTCAGCTCTCTCTATTCTGTTCTTTGGACTCTGACTTGCATCTTCAGGCCAGTTGCCTCACTGCTTTTTTGATCTTTTGGCTGTACTTTGTTCTCTGGCCCCACTTGTGAGAACTGCTGATTCCTCCTGGGTAAAGGTGAGGGGTCAAAGAGAAACTTAATTCTAGGAGCAAAAGGATGTAAACTGATCTGTGCTCCTATTTAAGTGTTCTTATCTCCGACCCTAAGGAATGGAAATTAAAAATAAATAATGGAACTAATCTTTCCATTACTTCTCTGACTGGCTATCCCTGGGGTGGATGAGATTGGAAATGGTCAATTTTACCTTAACTAATTTACCAGGAACCCCTCTCACCTTTACTCCTTCCTGTCTACCATAATACTAGCAATATGGGATGCTGCTGGATTGCTGCTCTTATCTGTCTAAGCCTCAACCTCAGGCTGCCATTGTGTTCATAAGCCTTCTGGTTGTGAATTTTTAAGTGTTAGCCTCACATTCAACTGTAATTCTGAAAAGAGAACACATTCTCCTCCTTTCCTCTGGGCATTTTAGTCCCTTGCCCCAGTTAGAATGGGTTGCAACAATTAAACAGAAAGAACAATGTTTGCTCTTGCAATTTCCCCAAAACAGTATCTTTAGTTGTGTGGGGAGGTTGGGGATAAGAGTTCACAGAGTTTAGTGGCCCTTCCACAGCATCACAAAGGACTCTCCTTTAAGATATTCTGCAGTCAGTTCTCTGGTGAATTTTTGTGTGTATGGTAAAAATATGTAAGAAGGAGATTTCCTAGATTTCTGTGATTCCCGCACATTCAGACTTAGAAAAGAAAATTATGCCTAATTTCCAATGACTGTGAAATTAAAGATAGATACCAATAACAAAATAAAATAGTAAATAACTTAGATGTTCAGATATTAAGAAATATATTTAAAAAAGATATCAGGAAAAATAATAAATTAAACAAAAAATAAGTTGTTATATATTTAAAAGTATATTACAAAAAATTAATTCTTGTTATAATAAATTTATGAAACATTAATGAAACCCCTGGGGAACAGATAAAATATTTAGTATCAATCTCAGGCTTCAAGCTCACATATTGATGATGTAGTTACTGGGGATAAAATTCAGGGCCTAACACATGCCAGGCATTATAATTTGCCCTACCACTGAACCACTTAGCCAGTTCACACTCAAAAATTATTTGCATAAAAGTTAAATGAGATAAAAATGTTCAATCAATATAGAATATAGTGTACTATAGAAGAATTATTTTTCAATAAGTATTGAAGAGAATGAAGAACAAGAGAAGATGCTGAACCTATTAATTTCAAGATTGTTAAAGTTTAATGCAGACTTATTATCACTATTATTCTATTAAATCGCAAAAATTTAACTGTGATTTAGATCTTCTTAATGCAGGAACGCTGATAGTATTTCTCTATGTTCATCCATGTTCCCAGGGTATACAATATTTTCAAGAATGAAAATATTGAAGTACAGAAATTAATTACCTGAAATAATATAGTTAATTACATATTACACAATTCACTTGATCACTTGACATCCCGTTATTCATCGATTTGCTTGAGCGGGCGCCAGTAACATTTCCATTTGACCCTATTACGTGCCAGTGTAGCCCAATGGCATCTGGTTGCTTCAGGAATACAAAGAGCCTCAAACCATTTCTTCAGGGTCTTGACGAAGAAGTCTGACCATCTTGTAGGTGGGCAGCCATGTGATCTTTTGACATCCCTTGGGATCCAGTCCGTAATGGCTCTAGTACAGCGATCGTCTCCAAATCGCATTACATGTCCAGCCCATCTGATTTTTGATGCCTTGGCAAATGAGACAGTGTCCCTGACTCTGGAACAGCGACAGAGTTCAGAGCTCTGGATTCCTTCTTTCACTTGAGTGAGGCATGATATTTCAAGCATAGCTCTTTCGATTCCTCTTTTGGGATACCTGAATAGCATTCTTATCCTTCTTACATGATAATAAGGTTTAAAATAGCACAAAAGTTAATAATCCCATGTAAAATTAGGTTCTTTAGGCCTGAAACTCAAACTTTTTAAAGATAAATTAGAGACAATCACAGTTCAAGTTAGAAGTACAACTTTAGCTACAAGTTTTTGTAAACTTTTCCCTTTTGTCCATATTTTTGAGAGTTTTATATAATAATATCTAAATTTCCTCCCAAATCTTAAATGATAAAATTCAAAATTAGAAGACTAGAAAGAAAGATTTTTTTCTTTTTTTTTTTCTTTTTATTGCATCACACTTCGGTAATTCTCAGGAGTTACTCCTGGCTCTGCACTTAGGAATTACTCCTGGTGGTACTTTCCAGAGCCTGGAAAACTACCCTGTCTTATTTGACATACCAAAAATCAGTAACAATAGACCTCATTCCCATGACTTGATGGAATAGTTTGAGGCTCTTTTATGTTTCTGGAGCAGGCAGATGCCCTTGGGCTATCTCACATTTGACAGGACGTATTGAGATGTTACTGGTGCCACTCTAGCATCGATGATGTACGGGAAGACAGTGAAGACAGTGACAGTGGTTCTTGGGGGACCATATGGGATACCACAGATCAAACCCTGGTTAGCATCATACAAGGCAAATGCCTTCCTCGCTATACTATCGCGCAGCCGCCAAAAAGCATTCTTACCCGTACACTGATTTTTTGAATTTATGAAAAATGTTGAAGAAGAATATAAAATCATAATAATTTAGCATAACAATTCTTAATAAGACAAATTATCTATTTCCTTTAATTCAGAAATATTACTTTAAGGAGGTATGAAGCATTTTTAGTCCATCTCTGAATATATCTATATATCGGTTACTGAAAGATTCACCACAGTGTTTCCCCTTAATCCCAATAGACTCAAACTTACAGCTATTGCAAATATGTGCATCGGGGTCATTTAGCCTGAGTTAATCCTGCATTCATGTGTTCAGACATCCCCAGAGCGTTTGCTAATCTCCTTGTATATGCTGGCAAAACCTAAGTCTTCTGAGAATAAAGCTAAAGCTCAGAAAGAAATGCATATTGTTTGATTAAATAGGAAAGCTTTAGGTTTTGGAGAAAAGTTTCAATATTGAACAAAGCTTTTTTTAATCTCTAATATTATAATCCTAATGTAGACATGCATTTAACTGATTTATATATTAGTCCTGATCATGAGGCATCCAGGAGGGAAGGCAGGTTCTAGCCCTGGCTGGCCATCCCAATAGAGTCTTATAAGAAGCCAGAGGAATCCCCACACCATAAGGGCAGCCCTTTTTCAACATCTGGACTCCACAGCTCATCAGAGCTCCATCCAAGAGTAAAGCCAATATCTCCCCATGTGGGTGAACTGAGAGCCTACCTACTACGGAGAGTATCCCACCCACATGGCAGAGCCTGGCAAGCTACCTGTGTCTTTGATATGCCAAAATAGTAACAATTATACCTTTGACATGCCAAAACAGTAATAATTATAGACCTCATTCCCATGACCTGAATAAATGGTTTGAGGCTCTTCGTGTTCCTGAAGTGAGAAGATACCCATGTGCTATACTAGCACTAGCATGCAACAGGAACATATGGAGCTGTTACTGGTGTCCGCTAGAGCAAATTGATGACAACGGAAGGACAAGTGATACAAGTGATATTAGTCCTAAATGCCATAATAAATTCATGAATAAAAATTTAAATACAGCCTTCACTAAAAGACGAAAGATTTATACAATCTGAAGAGAAACCAGAGCATGGTCTTAACTAGTTTGTGAAAATTTAAGGTATCATAATTATAATATGAAAATGGTAAGTTATTACTGATGAACAATAAGTGAAACAGTAAACGTTAGGAACGATTTTGAAGCACAACAACACAGAGTTAATTTTCCTTGTCTCACTTTTATAAATATTTTTAATGAACAGATAAATCACTGAATAACCTTCAGGGGACACTGGCACTGGCCTAACAGAAAGATTTGTGAGGTTATGAGACCTCAAATATTTAAGGATACTTGCATAGGTGAACCTAGACTAGAAATAAACCTATGGTAGAGTGATTTCTCTTTTAGTATAAGCACCCAGTGAATGATTAGTTGATTAAATTATTACCAGAAAATACTTCTTAATATTGAGCTGAAAATGTCAGAGAAAACTCAATTTGCATATACAAACATTTACACATTTTATATATCTTATTATAGTTACTGAAAGTTTCCATGATGAACTTAACTGCTTCTTATTAGTCTCAGTTTATTGACCTCAAGAAAGGGCTGCTCTTACTTTTCTGATAATTACTATATAGCCTTCAGAAGTAAGTATTAATAAATATTGATAAAATAATGTGACCTACTAACAAGATTTGTAAATTACACAGTACACCTGGAAAATTATGAAGTTACTGGTAGGGATAAGAAAGCAATGAGAGAAACAGAGAGATAAAGATATATATATATATAGATATATATATATATATATATATATATAGAGAGAGAGAGAGAGAAAGGAAACAGAGTTCTTACTTTATTTGAGACTGAGAACCACAAATCAAAGTTTTCATGATGTTACTCTTTACTCGTGCCATAGGAGCAAGAACTTAAAGTTATTTAAATAATTTAAAGTATGGAGATAGGGGCCAGAGCCATAGTTCAGCGGGAGGGTGTTTGCCTTGCATGCAGCCAACCCGGGTTCGATCGGCGGCTTCCCATATGGTCTCCCGAGCACCACCAGAAGTAATTCCTGAGCGAAGAGCCAGGAGTAACCCCTGAGCATCGCTGGGTGTGAACCAAAAAAGCAAAATAAATAAATAAATAAATAAATAAGTAGATAAATAAATAAGTAAATGAGTAGATAAATAAATAAATGAGTAAATAAATGAATTAATAAATAAATAAGTAAATGAGTAGATAAATAAATAAATGAGTAAATAAATGAATGAATAAATAAATAAGTAAATGAGTAAATAAATAAATAAATAAATAAAGTAAGGAGATAACAAAAAGACACAAATCAGTCCCAACTGATCAGTTATCTTAATCAACTAAACCAATACAAAAGGAGCTGCTCTTATCCAATCTTAATATAGGTAATATGTCTGAGTCAACCCTTTTTTTAAACAGACTCATAAAATAGGGATGCCTCAGCACCTAGCTTAAATCATTTGTATTAGGACAAAATAAAAAAAAAAAGAAAGCAAATAACTCTGAAAGCAGATAATCTCCTGGTGTAGAATTTCTGCTTCAAAATCATTTTGGTACTCCATTCAAAGAAGTTTTTAGATATACAGAAGTGCACATATAAATGGAATAGCAGATAAGAGATGCAAATGAAGGCTATTTTATGAGATACAAAAAATACATCGGTTTGGGAATGAAACCCTAATAAGTTGTGAACTAAGAGAAGAACTATCCAAAATGAAGTCATAATTTATATTTTCTGATATGTTAAACATTATAGTCTTTGTAACATCAATTACCACAGCTTGTAAGAATGTGAGATAGCCGAGTCCCTTTCTTCCTAAGGTAAAATACTTCAATAAATGTATGCCTCTGCTGTTACCTTGGATTTTTTACTCAATACTTTGAAGTCCCAGTCTAATAGACTGGTAAACAATAAACATTTTATTATTATATTATTCTCAAGTCCAGTGAGCCATGGTGAATGAAATATATAACAAAAGTATGCTCAAAGCAATAAATACTATATGAATGCCTTTCTTAAATCCTGCTCATAACAGTAAATATAAAACAGAGAAAATGAAAACAATTTACCCTTACACGATGTCCTTAAGAAACCAAAAACTGATCAAAAACTAAGTGCATATATAATTAGCAAAACTACCCAAAAAAAGAAAGTTTAGAATAGCATTTCTTTAAGGTGAGAAAAAATTGCTTATTGTGCATTAATGGAAATTTGAAATAGTTTATTTCATGACCACCATAATTATTTATTAAAACAGTTATATTGCATGCAAATTCTTTAATATATTCCATAGTTCTCAAAAGCATTATGATAAGATTTTTTATTTCCTGGACACCTGATAAAATATTTATGGGTGTCATGGAATGGTTTTCTCTAAATTTGAGACAGTAGATCTTATAAGAAGGATTCCATCACTACCATAGAAAAAATTTGTCCAGCATTTTGTTTTGTGCTTCTATATTCATAGATAATTTATGTTTTTCTTTCCAATACTACATAGTGGTTTTACATGCCAAAATATAGGTGGAGACTTAATTTAATTTTTTTTAAATATGATAGTTTTCTTGATATGATTTATGTCCAAAACTGATCTGGGATAAATTTTAGAGATGAGCTCCATGAGATGGGCTCCATGATGTTTGAATGTGCATTAACTTCATATGAAATAGAACTTCTGATTTTGACAAACTGCAAAAGCATTCATCAGATAAGGGCTGAGAGGTTTTCTCCGTTTGATACGGAGTCTCAATTTTGGCAGGTGATACTTATTGATGATCATTATTTTTTGTTGTTGTTACATCTTTAACTGTCCATCTGATGATGGTCCTGTTCCTGGACAGATCAATGTGGTATGAGATGTCTCTCTTGGTACTTGTTTCACTCCTATTTCCTGTTGTAACCACTCTGGCAACACTTCCTTCTCCAGGGACAACTTTCCAAAAGGTTGAAGGAAAACTTACCTGATAATTTTGTATTATAACAAGTGACATTTACTTGGGATAAATGATGAAAATCTTCTCACCTCTCAAGAATTGTTTCATCTTTGTGGCTCTACAACAATTGGATAGGAAATGTGTGTGTATGTGTGCATACGTGTGTGTGTGTGTTCTAACTGCCATATTATTGTGATTTCTACATTGAAAATATCAAATCTCAGTCAATTAGGAGCAAAAACTATAGACTAATCTCATGGTACTACAACCAAATCAAGTTTCACATTTCTAGCTCTTCAACTAAAATACAACTGCTGTTTCCAGATAATCAGAGTAACAGAGTTCAAATTGTCCAATTCAACACTGAGTATAAAAATTATCAAACTAAAAGTATCCTAGAATGAAGCCATTGCTCAAAGACTCAGTATGAGTACGATTTTGCCACTTACCAACTGTTTTGCTGAAAGAGTCTGTATGGAGGCGTATGGAGCCATTGCATCTAAAAAATCTAACTACAAGATATTACACACAGTGAATGCTTAATGATCCACCTCCATATTGTTATTGCTACTTGGAAAACCTTAGAGCTTAGCAAATTAGAATGGGAAGGAATGGGAGTGAAAAAAGACTGTTGGCAACTACACCATCTCTGCTTCACTGATGACATCTTTCTAATAGCACCAAACATTAGCCAAGCGGCACAAACGCTGGCTGACTTTGACCGAGAATGTGGAAAGATAGGTCTACAGCTGAATCTCAACAAAACCATGTTTATGATAAATGAAATAGTTCCAGAGGCCTCATTCACTTTCAATGAAACATACATCTCTGAATGCAGCAGCTATGTGTACCTAGGTCAAGAACTCAACATGATGAACGACCTAAAACCTGAGTTGCACAGGAGGAAAAGAGTGGCATGGAATGCCTTCAAAAGCAGTTAAGAAATAGCTAAAAGGACAAAGAACCTCTGGCTCCAGGTACATCTCTTTGACTCCACTGTTCTCCATGCATTAACATTTGCCTCAGAGATCTGGGCCTTACAAAAGCAGGATGAGAGTGCTATTTGTGTCTCCCAAAGAGGTATTGAAAGAACTATGCTTGTAATATCATGTCACACTCAAGTGGGAGAAAGAATCTGGAGTTCCAACCTCCATTTACTATCCTGAGTCAGGGACGCTGTCTCATTTGCCAAGGCATTGAAAATCAGTTCGACTGGACATGAAATGAGATTGGTAATTATTTTTTACCAATAAAAAATAATTTGGTTCTGACTGACTGAGTTCAGAGAAAAATGAAGGGAGGTTGCATAAAGGGGAGGTATGAAATATTTAAGACTAGAAGGTAAATAATCAATAGAGTATCACTTGTGTCACTTGTCTTCCAGTTGTTCATCAATTTGCTCTAAGGGGTGCCATTTATCCCCGTCACATGCTATTATAGCTCAAGGGCCTCTTCTCCCCCAGATATATGAAGAGCCTCAAACCATTCAGTCAGGTCATGCAAATCCTGTGTATTGTGACTGTTTTTGGCATACCAAATACTGTAGTTTGGCAGGCTCTGCTGTGAGGGCACTCTCAGTAATAATAGATCAATAGAATCACTTGATCACTTGACATCACATTATTCATCGATTTGCTAGAGCAGGCCCCAGTAATATTTCCATTTGACCCTATCACGTGCCAGTGTAGCCCAATGGCATCTGCTTTCTTCAGGAATACAAAGAGCCTCAAACCATTCGTTCAGGGTCTTAATGAAGAAGTCTGACCATCTTGTAGGTGGGTGGCCACATGATATTTGGACATCCTGTGGGATCCAGTCAGTAACAGGTCTAGTGCAGTGGTCATCACCAAATTGCATTACATGTCCACCCCATTTGATTTTTGATTCCTTGGCAAACAGAACATCGTGCCTGACTTTGGAACAGCAATGGAGGTCAGAGCTCCGGATTCGTTCTTTCACTTGAGTGAGGCGTGATATTCCAAGCATAGCTCTTTCAATTCATCTTTGGAAGACCCAAATAGCATTCTCATCCTGCCCAGGTCCTTGAGGTGTATGTTAATGCAGGGAGAACAGTGGAGTCAAAGAGTTTTGCCCGAGGCCGGAGGTTCTTTGTTCTTTTGGCTATTTCTTTGATGTTTGTTTTTGAAGGCAGTCCATGCCGCTCTCTTCCTCCTGCGCAGCTCAGGTTTTAGGTCATTCATCATATTGACTTGTTGACCTAGGTACATATGACTGCTGCATTCAGAGATGTTTGTTCCATTGAGAGTGAATGGGGCCTCTGGAACTAGTTCATTTTTCATGAACATAGTTTTGCTGGAGATGCAGCTGCAGACCTATCTTTCCACATTCTTGGTCAAAGTCAGCCAGCATTTGTGCGCTTGGCTGATGTTTGGGTGTTATTAGAACAATGTCATTAGCGAAGCTTAGGTGGTACAATTGCCTGCTGTCTATCTTCACTCCCATTCCTTTCCATTCTAATTGTCCATTCTAATTCTAATTCTATTAGAATTAGAATTCTAATAGAAATTAGAATTCCATTCTAATGATGTTCTCCAGGGTGGTGCTGAAGAGTTTTGGTGAAATGGTATCATCCTGCCGAACCCCAATTTTGACATTGATGATCACTTCCCTGTAGAATGGTGAGATCCAGGTGGTGAAACCGTAATATAGCTCACGAAGGATCTTTATATATTGGGTTTGAACACCCTTTTTTGGCTAGGGCTTTGATGACCACTTCAGTCTCCACAGAATCGAAGGCTTTCTTTAAATCAATGAACGTGAGACAGTGGCATCTTGAACTACCTACAGACTTCAATGAATTTGTAATCATGTGCATATGGTTGACTGTGCTGAATTCTTTTGGAAGCCAGCTTGCTCAGATGATTGTTCTTCAACTCATATTCTGCCAATCCTGTTCAGGATGACTCGAGTGAACAGTTTGTAGATGATAGACAACAGGCAGATGTGGCAATAGTTGCCAATGTCATGAATGTCTCTCTTCTTGAACAGTAGATCTCTCCTTCTGGTTTTCCATTGGGAAAGCACCTTACATTCAGACAGGTAGCGTGTGAAGAGTTGAGCCAGTGTATTGATGAGTACTGATGGCAGATTTTTCAGGTGTTCGGGTCTGATCTTCTCTGGGCATGGTGCTGTTCTTTTTCTTAACCAATGAAATGGCATGTCAGATTTCAGAAGGGAGAATGTTGGGAATGATATATCCATCCTTCGGATTTTGGTATGTGGGTTGATGGACGTGGCTATCAAAGAGATTTGAGAAGATGTCATGTATAATCTTCTCCATTTCCTTTCTGGAAGATGCGACAGATCCATCAGGACATCGGAGGGCAGTCATTTTTGTCTTATAGTTGGTGAAGAATAGGTGGGCGTTGTGAATGCTTTTCCCGGCTTCTGCTGCATCCACCAGCACTTCTGCTCTTCTCTCGTTGAGGTCTTATTTTATCACTCCTCTGCACTGCTTTGCAAGATTGAATGTTAGCATCTGGTCTCCTGAGGCTTGCACCTTACCACATTGGTGAATGAGCTCGAGAGTTTTTGAAGACAAGCATCCATCTGTGTCCTCTCTCTCTCGGCATTCTTTGCACAATAATGGAGGGGTTGAACCAGTCAGTTGTATTCTTCGTCGATGTCCTCAATGATAGCATCTTCCCATGTTGTTGCAATGGTGCCAATGAGTTCCCAGTTGGTGGTTGTTCTGGTAGTTATCTGTTGCAGGACTCCTAAGGGCCGCTGCATCTGCTCTGAATTTCCGCCTGCAAATCACTTCATAGATAAGGGGGTAGTCTAAATGTGGCAGTTTATCTGACCATGTATGCTGTACTAGCTGGTATAAATATTCTCCCATGCTACCACAATCATCGTGGGACTAGCTAGATCTTACCAGCATATTAGCCTGGCCATGCTGGACCCCTAAGTAATTAGACCAGAGAGAAATGCTGTTTGCTTCCAAGCAAACAGCATGGCTCCCTGATATACTCAAAGGCAACTAAAATATAAAACTACAATGAAGTAGAAGAGACTTGTTAAGGCTTGGAGAAATATTTAACTGGCATTAGTATTAGTCTTTGGTACAGAGACATGCCATGTCAGAAACCCCCTTCTCTACCCTATAAAGGCATTCCCAGGCAGATCTTGGCTCAAAACATTAGCATACTAAAGGGACTAGGTGAGGTGCAGGGAGGGATTACCTAAGGGCATTTGACCCTCCCTGCTTTCCATAACAGTGGGAGGAAGGTCTGAGTGGCAGAGGTATAAAACTAGCCGGTTTCCTCTCTCCCGTGCTTCTTTGTGGGCTCTCTCTCTCTTTGTGAGCTCGCACCCTTCTTGGAAGTCTTGTCTTCTTCCCTTTACAAAGCCTTTACACGTGGTGGCCGCCATCTTGGCCTACACGTGGCTGGGGTTCTAGCCTGGAATCCTAAGCACCGGGCTTTTCCTTTTGCTGATTTGTATGCCTGAACCTGTGATAAGTAAAGCCTTTTAAAACTGCATCAGATTCCTGAGTTTTCATCCATTTCTCGCCGGCCGGAGGTAGAAGGGAACTTCGCTTCCCGGCAATGTTGGGGACCCCGCGGCACGCCCCAACAGTTATCTTCTAAAATTTGCAGCCTTTTCTCTCCATTGTGTGAAGTTGAATTTTGCACGAAGGAGACAGTCTGATCCTGTTTGGAATTTTGGGACTACCGTGACACCTATCATGCAAAACCTTCGATTGAAGATCATGTGGTCAATTTCATTGTCGATCTGTCCACCAGGAGATTCCCATGTCCAATGTTTCGATTCAGTCTTTTGGAATTATGAATTTCCATGAATGGTCTTGGTGTCTATGATGAACTCAGATAGTTTCTCATCCTGTTTGTTCCATTCTAGGCCATGAGTCCTATGTGGAGTTCTTTGGGTGATATTCTCAGTCCTATCTTGGCATTGAAATCACAGACTATGGTTTTGTAGAAGGTGTGATCATTTTTATAGACCTCCTCCAGTTCTGTGTAGAATTTCTCAATTTTTTTCTTCCTTATATGTGGATGTCTGTGTATAGACAATGAAGATAGAAATTTCTGGCAGTGGGCCACATCTCTTCAAGTATAATCACCCTATCCAGTTTGTTAGGCATTGTCAGAGTCTTGAGAGGAGGCAGAATGAGATAGCCTGGGACTCTCTTCATCCTCGTTGTTTCACTTTTTTTCTCAACAAATTATCATGCCACCTGTCATTATCACTTAACTGAAGAACACTGCCCTTTCTAATAGTTGCTTTGGAAGGCAACTCGGAATCTCTAGTCAATATTTCTTTTTTCTGACTTAAAGACACCTCTTCCAGGAGATATATATATATGTATATATGCATATGTATATGTAGATATATATGCATATATATGTCTATATATACATATATATTTATATAAGTAGATCATCCTTATGGCAGAGCCTGGCAAGCTGTACGATGCTTATTCAATGTGCCAGACCCAGTAATAAAAAATGATTACCTTTCTGACCCTAAAAGAATCCTTAATACGACAGCACTAAGGACGAACAAAGGGGGCCTGATAAAATCTCAGGGCCATACTAAACTGCTAAAACGAAGAAGAACTAAAATGACTGTCTGTACTTTCAATGCACATACGCTGGCATCGGAAGCATATATCTAGGACCTGATAGTGCAAACGCAAATGATCAAGTATAACATAATTGATCTGACTGAGATGAAGAGGTGTCAATCACATCATGCCATCTTTGACACTGGAGAAAAATTATTCCTTGGAACTTGCCATGAAAGTGACATCTGTGGTGTCGGTGTCCTTGTCAACACAAACATATAAACATTAATGAAGCATACTGATCAGTGAATGCCACCAGATCACTGTATCACTATCTTCCCGTTCATCATCGATTTGCTTGAGCGGGCACCAGTAACATCTCCATATGTCCTGTCTCATGCAAGTAGAGCCCAAGGGCACCTGCTTGCTCCAGGAAGATTAAGAGCTTCAAACCATTCCATCAGGTCATGGGAATGAGGTCTATAATTGTTACTGGTATTTGGCATATCAAATACGACACGGGTAGCTTGCCAGGCTCTGCCGTGCAGGTAGCTATGGAGGTAGGCAAGTAAAAATCAACTGACGTGGGGCTAGAGAAATAGCTCGATGGTTGAATATATGCTTTGTTTGCAGGAGGTCCTGGTTCTATTGCCAGTACCCCATGTTGCTTGAGCACTACCAGGAGTGACCTTGGAGTACAAAGCACAGAGCTAGCAGTAGGCCCTTGAGCACTGCAGCATGTGATGTGGCCCAAACTACACATCCCTAAAAAAGGTAACTATATCTTTAAATGATTCTTGTTCTTTTATCTATGAGCAATTCTACCAGAAGTCATACTGAATGAACGTCTTCAGAATATAGTCAACACTCTACCTAGGTGATCCTTGTGAGCAATCTGGACTAAAAGTCTCTGCTTCAGTAATAATAATAGTTCTACATCTACCACTACCACTACCACTACTACTACATTTTGGCTAATTTAAGACTTAGAAGTCTATCTGTAGGTGAGTTTGATAACAAGACAAAAAAACAGGGTTTCAAAAAATAAGGAATCTAGGGGCTGGAGTGATAGTCCAGCGGATAGGGTGTTTACCTTGCACGTGACTGGCCGGGTTCTATCCCTGGCATCCCATATGGTCCCCCGAGAACCGCCAGGAGAAATTCCTGAGTGCAGAGCCAGGAGTAACCCCTGAGCATCACCGGGTGTGACCCAAAAAGCAAAAAAAAACAAACAGAAAACCCCCAAAATAGGGATTCTATTCAAGTAATAAAATAGTCTGTGATAGATATGGATTATCCATGGTGAACAAAATATCTATTGGCTACTCAAGATTAAGGCCCAGTAGGGAATGGGGTGGGGATAATCCTCCCAACCTTTTTTTCCCAGCTCTGGCGTCAACATCTACCTTCAACCAGACACATTTTGGATGACACGGTCTGGGGACAGTGTGAACAATTCTGTGTTTTGACTATACTTTTCTATGGTTAATGTGCAAGCTGATTAATCAGCAGTAGGATAGTGAAGAGATGACTTTGCTTCACAAGTTTTGGAATCTTATAAAATCTCTGACAAAGTATTAAACTAGCCAAAATAGACTGTATTCTGCAATACTGTATTCTTCAAGTATACCAACATTAAAAAGTGCAAAAAAGAGTCTCCTTTAGAGATTAAAATAGACAAAGACATGACTCAAGACCTTAGGTACTGGAGGAAAATAAATACTGAGAAGCACAATGCGACAATGAATGCAAAAAGATAAAATAAAATGTGAACAGTATATGGGATGAACATTTTTGTATCACTTCTAAATTTAGTGTAATTAGCAAACTAAGTTTGGTTATATGAACATCTCAATTGAAATATGGACTCCTGAATCTAGAGGAATAGCACTGCTGGTATGGTGCTGGCACATTGTCAACCTTCATTCAATTTCTGGCATTTTATGTCATCCCTCAAGCACACCAGGAGTAACACCTAAGCCAAAGTAATACCAGAGCCAAAGTCACCCCTAAGCACTGTAGGGTGTGACACCACCCCCAAAAGAGACAAAATAACTAACTGTGGACTCCTGCTCCAGAACAGTATTTCTGTCTTAAATTATTAATTTTTATGATTTAAGAGTTTTTGATTTAGAAAAGCCAAAATGCTTTCATTGCTTTGTTCTGTAGCAATGTTTAACTTTGGCACCTGCTTCTTATTGGCATTAGCCCTTTCTCTTTTTTTCCCCCAAATTTCATTACACTATTTTAGACATACAATTGCAAGATGCTCATGCCGAGTTCTGGTTCCACAGCATTCCAACACCCATCCCTCCACCCAAACACATCTCCCATCACCAATGTCCCCACCGCCCCCCACACCTTAACTACTTGGTGGGTTCTGTATGTCTTCTCTCTCCTCTCTATCTCTCCCTCCTGCCAAACTTTCCTGCACATTGTGGAATGCAGTGGACTAAAGGACATTACTGTTTCCACTATTTTGATGGACCACGCAGCTGCTTGTGGCGGCGCCGACCTGGGCTTAAACTGGTTTTGCTCTGTTAATCTGGTCGTGAGGTAGTATCCCAGCATCCGGACAGCGAAGGTGGTGGCTAGTGTGGTGAGCGAGTCTCATTCGGCTGATTCCAGGACCCCCGGAGGTGATGGGCCCACTCCCAAAACCCATCTGTCCTCCCTGGAGCCCCATGTCCAGCTTAGCCGGGGGGAAAGCGGAGTTCCAGCTTCCCCAGGCACATCCGAGGCCCGCATGCTATGGCTGGCCGCCCCAGGGGAGCTCCTGGGCGGGGCCACCAGGCTCGACAAAATGGAGGAGGGAATACCCAACCCCTAACTCCATCTGAAGAATTCCCAGCGATTCCTGCTTCTGGGAGCTGCCTACCTGGGCTCAAACTGGTTTTGCTCTGTTAATCTGGTTGTGAGGTAGTATCCCAGCTTCTGGACAGCGAAGGTGGTGGCTAGTATGGTGGGCGAGTCTCATGCAGCTGCTTCCGGGACCCCCCATAGGTGATGGGCCCACTCCCAAAACCCATCTGTCCTCCCGGGAGCCCCATGGTCAGCTTAGCCGGGGAAAGCCGAAGTTCCAGCTACCCCAGGTGCATCCAAGGCACGCATCGACATTAGCCCTTTCAACATTTATTCACACACGATTCCTTCTCTGTCTTACCTAACCTCTGACTCCCACACATTTGTGGTAATTTCCACTTTTGGTAAGACATCCTGATCCACGTTTCTACCCACACGGCAGAGCCTGGCAAGCTACCCGTGTCGTATTTGATATGCCAAATACCAGTAACAATTATAGACCTCATTCCCATGACCTGATGGTTTGAGGCTCTTTATGTTCCTGGAGCAAGCAGGTGCCCTTGGGCTCTACTTGCATGAGACAGGACATATGGAGATGTTACTGGTGCCTGCTCGAGTCAATGGATAATGAACGGGAAGACAGTGATACAGTGATACCTGCTTCTTATATGTTATGATCAAGTCTCTTCATCTCTCAAGACTGAATTCAACACTAACTTAATGAAATAGCTTTGTTTTCTAATTAAAGCAAATTCATTTTCCAATGTATGCAGTTATTAAACAAGAACTTATTAAGCACCCACTATACAACTGATATATTTAAAAGGAATTGATGAAAAATAATGCACCATTCTGCAGCTGCTAATTATGTATAAATACTGCTTTTGACTTACTGATTGATAATAACCACTAAAAATTTACAGTTGTAGTTTTAGTTTTATATGGCTTACTGGAAGTTAGGCTACTCAAAATATAAATAAATAAATGCAACTATGACTCTGTTAAATAAATAGATACTTAGGTTAGAGAGACAGTTCAGTACTTAAGTACATGCCTTGCACAGGCAATCACCAGTTTTGATCCACAGCAAAAAACAAAATATCCCCTGAACACTGAGAAGCAGTTCCTGAACACAGAACCAGAAATAAGCCTAAGCTAAGCTCTGAGCACCACTAGATGTGCCCTTTCCACCATGCTTAAAGATTAAAATGATTGTAGTCTGAGTAAAAACAATGTTTTCTTTTATTTTCTTCCTTTTGTTTTCTCCATAGGTATAAATAATATCTGAATTGGTTAAACATGTTTCCATATTATATATGATTGAAGTTTCTCCCCAGACACCACTTTTGTTTAATTTATATTTGAAAAATATGTCATCAATTTTTCTCTACACTTCCTTCATTGTGTATTTTGCCGAAGCATTCTCAGGGCATAATTTGACATGTTCCCCATCCATTTCTGTAAACTGGATTTTAGTTATAAAGGTACATATTAAATTAGAGTTTCTGGACGAAATGAAAATCTGTAGTGGAGTTACTTATTTTAATAATAAAGAACCTTGCCCATTTCCAAAATTATTACTCATGTAGCCCAGATTATATGTATGACTTTTTCTGAACAGTAATATAAAATAAGACAAGTCTCAAAAGAGCTTTGTATTCCTTTAGATAATGCTGACAATCAAGGCTTTAAATTTTTTTTCCAATGGTAAATTTTCAAACATTTCAAACATAAACAAAACTATAGAAAACATGAGAAAAAGAAAAGTCCAATATAGTCATTACCAAGCTATCAAGAAAAAAAAAAATCTGCAACCTTATTTATGTATCTAAACTCCATTTATAATTCCACATATACTAAACTTATATTTAAATTTTATTTTGTTTTGTATTTTATTTGGGCGCCAGACCCGATGGTGCTCAGGGGTTACTCCCTGGCTCTGCACTCAGGGTTCATTTCCTGAGGATCATTAAAGTGCTGGGGGTCAAACCTGGGTTGGTCAAAAGCAAATCAAGCAGCCAACCCATTGTTGGTGCCTGCCCCTTATCTTTGAATTTTGATGTGTTTATTTTGAAAATAAGTTTTTAAAATGATAACCTCAGGGCCAAAGAGATAGTACAGCAGGTAAGGCATTTACTTTTCATGCAGTGGGCCTGGATCCTAAGTGTTCTAGGACGGAAAGCTGTAATTTCTGAGTGCAGAGCCAGCAGTAATACCTGAGAATTGCCAGGTGTGACGCAAAAAGAAGAAAAATATTGGTGCGGAATGATAGCACAGCGGGTAGGGTGTTTGCCTTGCACATGGCCCACCCGGGTTAGATCCTTGGCATCTCATATGGTCCCCCAAGCATGGCCAGGTGTAGTTCCTGAATGCAGAGCCAGGAGTAACCCCTGAGCATAGCCAGGTGTGACCAAAGAAAGAAAAAAAAATGCTAATTTCCAGATCAGAGAGAAAGCCCATGAACTCAGTGCATGCTTTGCATGCTGATAGCTTGTTTGATCCCTGGACTGCACTGTACCCTGAACATAGGGTGTCAATGCAAGAGAAACCCAGGTCCCCAGTTACCACCCCGTGTGGCTCAAAAGAGATTGCCAATATAGTCCTCATAGCCCCAAAGGCTGCTAATCCATGAGACCGGGCTAAACACTCTGTTTTTAACACTGGAAAAAGCACAGCTGCAAGAGTTCTTAGGTCTTGGGAAGACCACTGCTGGGGTCTCTTGTCCAAATTTTTTAAAAAGCAGAAACACAGAATCAATAACATTTTAAAATTAAAAGTAAGATATAAAAATTAATACGACAATTGCTGCATAACTCAGATTTTCCCATCTGTGTCTGAAATTCATGTATCAGCATTTGGCTAAGCTTCACAAAGTTCTTTAACATATATTTTCTCTATTTTCCTTTATTTCTTTTTTTTCTTTTTTGAGTCACACCCAGCAATGCTCAGGGGTTATTTATGGCTCTTCGGTCAGGAATTACTCCTGGCAGTGTTCAGGGAACCATATGGGATGCCAGGGACTGAACCTGGGCTGGCTGTGTGCAAGGCAAACATTTTCCCCACTATGCTATCACTCCGGCCCCTTCTCTATTTTTCTATTTCAATTAATATGTTTACATATACTATATCAATTTTCCTATGCTGTTCTTACATTTTATTAATTATATTCCTTTGGGGGTATCATTTTTCATGTTATGCTATCTCTGTATTTTCTTTAAACTGGTGATTAGATGTTACAGATCTCTTTGTTTCGGGTCATTTTTTTTCCATTCTCTCTTTTTGAAACACTATTTTGTGATGGTGCTATGCACTTCAATGAAAAGAGAGAATCTTGTTTTTTATTTCAGTCACCATAATGACTATTGTGTAATTTCATTATTTATGTAGTATTTTAAATAGATTCTGTTCTATTTGTATTTATGTTAGCTTTATCAGTTGCAGATAAAGATGATGATACTGCATGTACGTCAATCACAAACTACTGCTAAGACTGCACTACTATATTTTATTTAGAAAATTAGTTCCTTTTATAAAATATTTATACTACCATGAGGTATTCAATTACAAAGATATTCATGTTTGGGTTTCAGTCATATAGTGTTCCAGCACCCATCCTTCCATCAGTGCTCATTTACCACTGTCAGGGGATGCTAGGGTCCCCAACAATGCCAGGAAATGAGTTCCCTTCTAAGCCGGCAGGGAATGGATGAAAACTCAGGAATCTAGTGCAGTTTTAACCACTATCACAGGTACTGCTATATAATTCAAGAACAGGAAAAACCCTAGACTTTGGGTTCCCAGATGGGCCCCGCCAAGTGTAGGCCAAGATGGCTGCCACCAGGTGTTAAAGTCCAATAAGGAAGAGAATATAGAAGAGAGGCAGAAAGCCAAGGGAAGCCAAAATGGCAAAGGGGCCTTCCTCCTTTCTCTCAGCTTATTTTATAGATAGAAACCAGCCAAAACTTCCCAGTGCAGCCCGTCGTGGGCTGGGCTATCAAGAGATGAAGTCAGGTAACAACTCTATTGGAAATGCAGCACTTCAGGTGGGCCTTTTGGCTTCATAAATTCCAGAGTTGATTCAGTATCTCCCTAGTTGATCTGGGAGGGGCAGTTAGCTAAGTGTAACTGGAGCTTAATGTATGGCGTGTCACCCAATATCCCACCACCAATGTCCCCAATTTCTCCCCTTTCCAATTTCTCTCCTTTCCAATTTCTCCCCAATTTTCCCCAGCCTGCCCCTATATCAGGTTTTTTACCTCTTCTCTCTCTCTCTCCCTCTCTCTCTCTCTCTCTTCCTTCTCTTACACATTATAGAAAATCAGTTGCTTTCAAATCACCATTGCAGTACAAAAATTATTCAAGGCTTCCCCAAGAAACTTGGTCTATTCTGTCTACTGTATGTTTAATTATACTGTCAGTCAATCATTATTGTGCATTAGTACTAAATCTGATCAAATTTTTCTGTTTTCTGAGAACATAGCAAGGAACAAAAGTACTTAAGGCAATTTTCCTACTGCAAAATCTTTGTCATTCATTAACTATGCGTATGGTTTAAAATAGCAATTTTGCCCATAAAACTCTGTAATTAAAAAAGTTTTAATGAGGTAGAAGAAAAACACTGCCCTATATTTAATTCAGTAATTTTTGATATAATTATATATGAGCATTGTTATAAAATTTAGCACGCTCAATAAATAATATGCATGTATTTATGTATAATGCTTGCAAGTGCGCTCAATAATTAATATGCATGTATTTATGTATAGTGCTTGCAAGTGAAAGACTGTAGCCTCCACTTGTTATTTTTAAATAAAACAGTTTAGGTCCACAAGAGAATACAGTGGGTTGGGCCCTTGCCTTACAGACTTCAAACCTGGGTTAAATGGCTGATGAACACTACCAGGAGTGGTCTTTGACTATAGAACACAACTGAGTAGGCCCCCGCAAATAAACAGCCCTTAGTAAATAAATGAAGAAATAAATAAATGAAATTGAAAACAAATCAGTCTTCTCTCATTCACCATCCATCTCTCAGAATCATTCAGCAACCCACAGATGTTTACATTCTGAGATAGGAGAAAGCCAAATAGGGAAGATCAGCAGGAGTTGAAGTAGAAATTTGAAAGTGCAATCTTTAAAAACTAAAAGTACTTTGAAAAATAATTTGGAAATCTTTTTAACTTAAGATCCATAAGCATATGCAAGGGTTCTACAGTTAAGTAGTAATAATAGATCATATAAAGTATATATTTAAATATATTCAGTTAAATAGAAATAATAAACTATATAAGTATAAATAAATTACTTATATAATCAATATAAATATATAATATATGAATTATAGTATACGTAAATTATGTAATTTAAATTATATAGAAATAGTAAACTACATAAAGTATATATATACACAAATATATGTGTGTGTATATAATGTATGTGTGTTCATGAGAGATTTATTATAAAATTGACTTATATGGTAATGGAGACTGAGAAATACACTAAAGAGTGCTATAGGTCACTGCAAAACAAAAAATTCAATGTTTTAATTGGGTCTCAGTTCAAACACTTTTAAATTGAGAGGACAATTATGTATGTGCCAGTCTGAATAAAAAAGCCACAGAGTTAAAAGATTAATATCTAAAAGTATAAGATATAATATGACTAGTCTTGAGAGTAAAGAACAATAACACCGTGTTTGTATCTCATTCAGGCTCTCCTTGTATAAGATTCTGAAAAACTGGAGTAGGATTGGTGAACTTCACTACTTCACTATACAATCTAGTGATCTAAATGCTAATTTCCTCCAGTGATACATCACAGATTTCACAGAGATACTTCATTAATTTCTTCCAGATATATTTCACAGAGACATGATTTTCTGCAGTCTATCTGAGATCTCCATAACCCCCCAAAAATGACTCATGAAATAAACCACCATATAGGCTAGGAACATGGACATGCCTTGCATGTCTGAAACCTACGGTTCAATTTGAAGTACTTTGGAAAAAACAACAATATTTAAACAAACTATTGCATTTAATATTTAGGCAGATTTGGGCTTTTTACATGTTCAGAAAATATAATTTCTCAGTTAACATATGCTCATTTATTAAGCAAAATATGCTCTTTCATTAGTGATTACAAGTAAAATAACCCCTTGGAATATTAAAGCTCTCTTTTTGACCACACTATTTGAGATTCAGAGCTTAACTGGAATTCAGTTACTTAGTCAACATTCAGCACAATCGACAGACTGTGGATGACCTGGATAAATGAGAGTTTGTTGTTTACATTACACCAGCATGTTAACGTTGCACAGAATAAGCTACTTTAGAGAATGGAGGATTCAATCCTGGATAAATTTACATATTTTAAGAAAATGACTTGTTTTCTTTGTTGTTATTACAAATATTGCATAGCATGCTTATTATTTTTAGGATACTTGCAAAAAGTGAGTGGTTGCTATCTTTAAAGCCATATAGTGATTTTTGTGGTGCAGAAAGGTTACAAATTATACAGGTGGTGGTAAAATAAGTGTGACACATTTTTCTTAATGTTTATTTCTGAAATATCTTCTATGTTTGAACACTTGATCACTTGACATACTGTTATTCGTTGATTTGTTTGAGTGGGCACCAGTAATGTTTCCCTGTCATGTGCAAGTGCAATGGCATCTACTTGCTCCAGGAATACAAAGAGCCTCAAACTGTTCTTTCAGGGTCTTGACGAAGAAGTCTGACCATCTTGTAAGTGGGCGGCCGTATGATCCTTTGACATCCTGTGGGATCCAGTCAGTAATGGCTCTAGTCCAGCGGTTGTCTCCAAGTCGCATTACATGTTCAGCTCATCTAATTTTCGACGCCTTGGCAAATGAGGCAGCGTCGCTGACTCTGGATCATCAACGGAGGTTGGAACTCTGGATTCCTTCTCTCACTTGAGTGAGGAGTGATATTCCAAGCATAGCTCTTTCAATTCCTCTTTGGGAGACCCGAATAGCATTCTTATCCTGTTTTCATAGGGCCAGGTCTATGAGGAGTATGTTAATGCAGGGAGAAATGTGGAGTCAAAGAGATGTGCCCAGAGCTGGAGGTTCTTTGTTCTTTTAGCTATTTCTTCAATGCTCTTGAAGGCGTTCCACACCACTCTTTCCTCCTGCACAGCTCAGGTTTTAGATCGTTCAACATGTTGAGTTCTTGACCTAGGTACACATAACTGCTGCATTCAGAAATGTTTGTTCCATTGAGAGTGAATGGAGCATCTGGAACTAGTTCGTTTTCATGAACATTGTTTTGTTGAGATTCAGCTGTAGCCTTATCTTTCCACATTCTGGGTCAAAGTCAGCTACCGTTTGTGCGCTTGGCTAATGTTTGGTGTTATTAGAACGATGTCACCAGCAAAGCGGTGTTAGTGTAGTTTGTAACTGCCTATCTTCACTCCCATTCCTTCTCATTCTAATTGCCATATGATGTTCTCGAGGGTGGGGCTAAAGAGTTTTGGTGAAATGGCATCACCCTGCCGAACCTAAATTTCAAATTGCAAGATTCTTACCCCTATATGCTATTTTTCTTGCAAAAGGAATACTAGTTAAATAATGTGTTTGAATGTTTTTCTTTCTGCCCTACGAAAAGAAAAGCATTCAAATGCATCTTTAGATTTTAGACCAGACTCTTTAATGATTAGTATATTATTAGTAGTATCATCTTTAATTGTTTTAGTACATGTTCTTAAACTATTTGAATACCATTTTTGCTATTTAATTATTCTTGAATACTCTGCAATGATATGTAAATGATAAATTTAATTCTGTAATTTTATTGATGAGAACTTTTATTATTTCCTATATTTATATTCTGAGAGAGATCATTCTGTCTTCATTCAACATAATAACCTCTAGTTCCAACCATGTAGCAATGGATTGCATGATTTCATCTTCTTTTTTGCTGAGTGGTGTTTCATTAGTTATATTCAAGAGTTTCTTTATCCACTCATCTATTATTGGACATTTGAGTACCATGAATAGTGCTGCAATAAATTTAGAAACTCATATATTATTCTGAATATTGTTTGGAACAATAAATATTGTTTCAGGGCTCAGCATAGATGACAAGAAGTATAATTAATGGGTCAGATGGAAGCTCAGTTCTACTTTCATGAGAAGTCTCCATACTAGTTTCTATATTGCATAAAACATTCCCACCAACAGAGAGTGTTTATTATTCCTTTTATCTCATGTTCAAGTCAACACTAATTATTTCTCTTCTTTTGATGGGTATTGATCAAGGGAGTGAAGGTGATAACCTATTGTTATATTTATTTGCATTTTATGGAGGATTTTTTTTCATATAACTTAGTTTTTTTGTTTTATTTTTACTGATTTCCCTCCTTTTTTTGTTATTTCCCTCCTGCTTGCCTTTTATATATTTTATTTTTTTAAGTATTTTATTATACCACCGTGAGATATACAAATAAAAAGATATACAATTAAAAAGTTCATGTTTGGGTTTTGGCCATACAGTGTTCCAGCACCCGTCCCTCCACCAGTGCCCATCTCCCACCACCAACATCCCCGGTTCCCTCCCCCTTCCCCCAGCCCATCTCCATGGCAGGTTATTTATTTCTTTCCCTTTCTCTCTCTTTCTCTTTTCCTTCCCTTCCAGACTATGGATTACAGAACATACATTAAAAGGTTGTCATGTGTATCCTTTTGCCTCTATTTAATGCTCAGTTCTAGGTTGGCATTAGTACCCTTGACAATTATTAGCACCCTGTTCCATTTTCTGTCTTACCTAACCTCTGACTCCCACACGTTTGTGATATCCTTTTATATATTTTAAATAGTAACATAAGATGTGTTGATTAAGTTCATTTATTTGGTATTTTTTGTTTCCTGATTAAGTGTTGGCATTACTACAAAATTCTCTCTTAACAACATTTTTGTATGGTCTGGTAACTCATGTGTTCATTCTCATTTGTTTCTGGTTTTCTGGAATATTTTTTATTTATTTTTGAATTTTTTCTTGAAGCCCTTGTATTTCAATACTAAGATGTTCAGTTTCCATGCATTTGAGCTTTCCTCCACTTTCTTAGTTTTTGACTTTCAAAGCACCATGACTTTAGAGATACTTGATATTGTTTCTATCCGATTTTATGAAGACCTAATTTGTGTCTCAACATGTGGTTTATCTTGGAAGAATGCCCGATGTACACTGCAAAATAATATACATTTTGTGGATAGAGTTCTATCCATGTCTATAAATCCTATATTTTCCATTTATTTCTTTAAGGTCAATTTTCCCTTATTAATGTTTTCTAGTTGATTTGTCTATTTGTGAGAGAGGTTTGTTAAAATCTCCCACTACCATTATGTTCCTGTTGAGCTTTCCTTAGATCTATGTGAAGTTGCTTTATTAATTATGAGGGTCCTATATTAATGCATGAAAAATAAATATGTATAGATGAATTATTAACAAAAATTCAGTATCTTTGTCTTATAATATTTTTTTAAACTTCAAGTCCATTTTTATGATACAATTTTATCCTTGTTCTCTTCCTGAAAAGTGCTTGCTTCTAACATGATTTTGCAGCCTATTTATTTATTTTGAGGGGTCAACACACAGTGATGCTCAGGGGATACTCCTGGATCTGCACTCAGGAATTACTCCTGGCGGTGCTCAGGGGGCCATATGGGAAGCCAGGGATAGAGCTTCTCAGCAATGATGGCTTTACAGTCTCTTTTTCATCAGCATTTTCTTCTTGCCCATCTGGGACCCCATTGATCTGTATGTTATTCCTTTTGGCTTAATCCCAATGATCTCTTTTTGTCTGTTAATTAATTGTGAGTCTTTTTCCATCTTCTGCTGTTGTAAGAGAATCTTTGGAACTCGTCTTAGAGATCATTAATTCTTTCTTCAGCAGTTGTTACTCAGCTATGGAGGGCTTTCAGTGTGTTTTTCACTTTATTTACCACATTTTTAATAACTGTCATTTCTGTTATTGACATTTCTTATAGTTGGCCTGTCCTTCACCAAATTAAGACAAAAATGATTGTGCTCCGATGTCCTGATGGATCTATCACATCTTCCGAAAGGAAATAGAGAAGATTATCCATGGCTTCTACTCAGATCTCTTTGATAGCCACATCCACCTACCCACATACCAAATTCTGCAGGATGGATATGTCATTCTCAACGTTATCCCTTCTGAATTCCTACATGCCATTTCGTCGGCAAAGGAACAACACCAGGCCCAGAAAAGATCAGACCCAAAAACCTGGAAGAAACTGCCCTCAGTACTCATTAATACACTAGCTCGGCTCTTCACCCGTTACCTATCTGAATGTAAGATACCCTCCCAATGGAAAACCAGAGGACAGTTCTATTCAAGAAGGGAGACATTGGCGACATTGGCAACTATTGCCAAATCTACCTGTTGCCCATCATCTACAAACTGTTCACTTGAGTCATCCTGAAAAGGATTGGCAGAATATTAGATGAAGGACAACCATGCAAGCAAGCTGACTTCGAAAAGGATTCAGCACAATCGACCATATCCACATGATAACCAAGCTCATTGAAGTTGATAGAGATCAAGATGCTGCTCTGTCTCACATTCGTTGATTTATAGAAAGCCTTTGATTCTGTGGAGATTGAAGCAGTCATCGAAGCCCTAGCCAAACAGGGCATTCAAACCCAATACATCAAGATCCTTCATGAGCTATATTACACTTTCACCACCAGGATCTCACCATTCTACAGGGAAGTGATCTTCAACGTCAAAAGAGGGGTTCAGCAGGGGTGATACCATTTCACCAAAACTCTCAGCACAACCCTCAAGAACATCATGTGACAATTAGAATGGGATGGAATGGGAGTGAAGATAGACGGCAGGTAACTGCACCACCTACACTTTGCTGATGACATTGTTCTAATAGCATTAAACATTAGAAGAGGGGCACAAATACTGGCTGACTTTGACCAAGAATGTGGAAAGATAGGTCTACAGCTGAATCTCAACAAAACTATGTTCATGAAAAATGAACTAGTTCCAGAGGCCCCATTCACTCTCAATGGAACAAACATCTCTGAATACTGCAGCTATGTGTACCTAGGTCAAGAAGTCAACATGATGAATCACCTAAAACCTGAGCTGCGCAGGAGGAAAAGAGCAGCATGGAATGCCTTCAAAAACAGAAGAAATATCTAAAAAAAAACAAAAAACTTCCGGCTCTTGGCATATCTCTTTGACTCCACACTTCTCCCTGCATTAACATACACCTCAGAGACCGGGGCCCCAAGAAAGCAGGATGAGAATGCTATTCGGGTCTCCCAAAGAGGAATCAAAAGAGCTAAGCTTGGAATATCACACCTCACTCAAGTGAGAGAAGGAATCCGGAGTTTCGACCTCCGTCACTGTTCTAAAAATCAGGGATACTGTCTTATTTGCCACAGCATCGAAAATCAGATAGACTGGACATGTAATGCCAATTGGAGATGATCGCTGGACCAGAATGTTACTGACTAGATCCCACGGCATATCAAAAGGTCATGTGGCTGCCCACCTACAAGATGTTCAGACTTCCTTGTCAAGACTCTGAACAAATGGTTCAAGGCACTTCACATTCCTGAAACAACCATATGCCATTGGGCTACACTGGCACATGATAGGGTCAAATGGAAATATTACTGGCACCCACTGGAGCAAATTGATGAATAATGGGATGTCAAGTGATCAAGTGATAGAGTGATCAAGTCATTCCTGTTTGCATTTTGTCTGCATTTTCCTCATTTCTTCTCTCATGTCCTCTTGTATTTTATTGATTTTGCATTCCATTGCTTCTTTGGTTCCTTATGCATCCTTAGCGATTCTTTCCTAAATTCCTTATCAAGAGGTTATATAGCTCATCATTATT
Organism: Cryptotis parvus; assembly: GCA_021461705.1. NCBI lineage: Eukaryota > Metazoa > Chordata > Mammalia > Eulipotyphla > Soricidae > Cryptotis > Cryptotis parvus. The sequence goes on along the minus strand of JAJIBD010024248.1, from coordinate 88,375 downwards.
GCTTGGCTCATCTGGGGTAGTGATTTCAATTACTGAGCTTGATGGAATTTTGTGTTGCTTTACAATTACGACCATTGTAGGTTGCAAATGTGTGTTTTTTGGGTGGCTAAATAGTACATTTAGTAAGGTGTCTGGGTTGTTTGCAGAGTTTGGGTGGGTCGCAAGGGGTGTAGGGACAAAAGCTCACTGGTACCTCATGTAAGATAGATAGTAAGAAGGTTTTGAGTTTTGGGATGTGGGTGGCTGGTTCTGGCCTGTTCGCTGGTACTGATTAGTTTTGCTGAAGACCCAAATATCACACACACACCACACAGCTCTAAAAGGGATGGGAGGCATTTCTGGATGAGCAGGGCAGAAATGGTCTGGGTCGGTTCTGGGGTTGTGTGCGTCAGTCCCGTTGGTGAAAGTTCCGGCCTTCCCTGGGACTGGTTATTTCAGCAGGAGATGCAAGGATCTCTCTCTCTCTCTCTCTCTCTCTCTCTCTCACACACACACACACACACACACAAGCACACACACACACACCCCACACACACACACACACATACACACACACACACACACCTATAGAATGGACGGAGGCATTCCCAGAGGAGCAGGGCATAATTGGTCTGGGACACTGATGCCATTATGTAGACATTATGAATTTTTGTCAAGTCTGTCTTATCTTTTATTTATTTATCTATTTATCTATCTATTTATTTATTTATTTATTTATTTATTTGCTTTTTTGGGTCACACCCGGTGAAACTCAGGCGTTACTCCTGGCTCTTCACTCAGGAATTACTCTTGATGGTGCTCGAGGGACCATATGGGATGCCAGGGATAGAACCCAGGTCAGCCGTGTGCAAGGCAAATGCCCTACCCACTGTGCAATCGCTCCAGCCCCTATTTATTTATTTGTAAATGATATAGAGGTGCTACCAGCTCTCCCTGTGCCCAGGTAATCATGAGGCGACCAGAAGGGAAGGCAGTTTCTAACCCTGGCTGGAGAAACCCCAGCAGAGCCTCACAAGAAGCCAGAGGAACCCCCACACCATGAGGGCTGCCATTTTACACATCCGGACTCCCTACTCCTCAGAGCTCCACCCAGCAGAATGCTGATCACAAGCCTGACTCGTCAGAGATCTGCCTTGCAGCAATCTTTTCAAGCCCACCCCAGGTATGCTGATCCAGAGACTCACATACATGGGCCAGGGCTACTACCGGATCTCGCTGTGCCTAGCTGATCATAAGGTGCCTGGGAGGGAAGGCAGGTTCCAGCGCTGGCCCGCCACCCAGCAGAGCCTTGCAAAAAGCCAGAGGAACCCCCACACCATGAGGGTCGCCATTTTCCACATCTTGACTCCCCACTCATCAGAGATCCACCCAGTAGAAGAGCTGATCACAAGCCTGGCCCGCTTTGCAACTGTGCGTTTCATCAATAAATGTTCGAGATTAGAGGTGACTACAAGAGTATCCCACTCGCACAGCAGAACCTGGCAAGCTACCCGTGTCGTATTTGATATGTCAAATACCAGTAACAATTATAGACCTCACTCGCATGACCTGATGGAATGGTTTGAGGCTCTTTATGTTCCTGGAGAGAGCAGATGCTGTTGGGCTATTCTAGCATTTGACAGGATGTATGGAGATGTTACTGGTGCCTGCTCAAGCAAATTGATGATCAAAGGGAAGACAACTGAAGTGATACAAATATTACAAGTGATTTATTTATTTATTCATTAATTTATTTTTGGTTATGGTGTTAGTTTTGTGGCCACCCCAAGCAGTGCTCAGGGCTTACTCCAGATTCCATACACAGAAACTCTCTTTAGAGGGAGGGAGAGAGAGAGAGAGAGAGAGAGACAGAGAGACAGAGAGATAACGAGGCTGAGAGAGAAAAGGCAAAGTGCCTGCCATAGAGGCATATTGGGGGGAGGGAAAAGGGAATCAGCGGACATTGGTGGTGGGAAGTTGGCACTGGTTGAGGGATGGATTCTGGAACACTGTATGACTAAAACCTAAATATGAACGTCTTTGTAATTGTTTATCTTATAGTGGTATAATCACTATCACTATCACTATCTTCCCGTTAATCATCTATTTGCTAGAGCAGGCACCAGTAATATCTCCATATGTCCCATCTCATGCTCGTAGAACCCAAAGGCATTCGCTTGCTCCAGAAACATAAAGAGCCTCAAACCATTATATTAGGCCACCAGAATGACCTAATATAAATGTTACTGGTATTTGGCATATCAAATACTACACGAGCAGCTTGCCAGGCTTGCCGTGCTGGCGGCATACTGTTGTAGTCACCTCTAAATAAAGCACTTATTGATGAACTGTGCAGCCGCTACCGGCCGGGCGAGCCAGGCTGTGATAGTCTGGTCTGTTGGGTGGAGTTGTGATGAGAGGGAAGTCTGGATGTGGAAAATGGTGGGCCCCATGGAGTAGGGGAGAGTGGTCTGTCTTGTTGTGAGGCTCTGTTGGGGTGGCAGACCAGGGCTAGAACCCGCCATGCCTCCCGGGCACCTCACGAGCAGCTGGGCACAGGAGAGCAAGGAGCAGCTCTGCCCCATGTCTGAGAGTCTCTGGTTCAGCATACCTGGGCCAGATTGAAAAAAAAAAAAACTGCCGCAGGGTGGCTGTTGATGATCCGGGCTGTGATAGTCTGGTCTGCTGGGTGGAGTTGTGACTAGAGGGAAGTCCGGATGTGGAAAATGGCAGGCCCCATGGAGTAGGGGAGGGGTGGTCTGGCTTGTTGTGAGGCTCTGTTGGGGTGGCAGGCCAGGGCTAGAACCCGCCATGCCTCCCAGGCACCTCACGAGCAGCTGGGCACAGGGAGAGCAAGTAGCAGCTCTGCCCTGCCACGGCTCCCGCGGCACCGGCTCACATAGCATGAAAGTGCTCACTGGGCCAGGGGATGGCTTCTGTACTTCCCCCTAAAAGGGACAGTTACCAGGCGGTGCTTCCCCTAAAAAGGGACTGTCGCCAACAAAGCCCCCTAAACTCCCTTAGCTGTTCCTAAGAATGCTTGGTGTGCAATTAGGCGCTTGTTTATGCTGAAACTTAGACTCTGAGTAATGGAGAAACTGAACAAAGAGAGAAGCCTGTGGCAACCGTAGTTTTCATTATACACAATTATAGCATAAAACAAAGACAGTATAAAAATGCCAGCCCACGCAGTGCTCTGGCTAACAAGGCCTGAGCTGGTCTCAGGTCCTTGATAAGGAAAGGCTCGTGGCCTTCAGGCCTTTGCTTCCCATCATTAGCGGGAAGGGAGAATTCTTGACCTATGGGTCGAGGTGACCGGCTACCCCCTGTTGACGGGAATGCAGTGATTAGCCTCCCTAAACCTCCTGTGTGAAAAATAATTGGGCCTGTTAAAGTTAACACTTTCTAGTACAAAATCTTAATAATCTTATAATAATAAACTCTGCATAGAAATTTCTATTTAGGAGTAGGTTAAGTTAATCTATAATATGTGCATAGACCTAGTAAGTAATTCTATGAATATCAAAATTAAAAAAAAAATGTGTACCTTACTTAAGGCAAATATGAAAGTATGTAAAAACAAAAGGCGTCAGAAAAACATGTCTGAAAAACAGGCGTAGGCAAAAGGTGGTCATATGTGGTAGACCACGATAAACTCCTTTTGATGTTAAAAAATGTCTCCTTTGCTAAAAAATAACTGGTGTAATCTTGCGTCTGTGCATTTTTTTGAACATAAAAAAGAAAAGTTTTGCCCTCAGTAAACTGCAGCAGCAGCATTTGACCTCTCTTGTGTCTGTGTCTGTCTGTCCATTGCGCCAAGTTCCTGTCCTCCTGATTTCCTCACACTGGTTATCCCCGAGACTTAGAGCTCACCCCGACTGAGCGGTCTGTGGCACTGCCCCATGTCTGAGAGTCTCTGGTTCAGCATAACTGGGCCAGATTGAAAAATAAAAAACTGCTGCAGTGGTATAATAAAAAATTCAAAAAGAGAAACTCTCTCAGGCCTCTTAAATTATTACTGCTCTGCTCCTCTGCAGGAACACTTGTTGAATACTTGGTTGCCTCCTATTATTGCAGTTCTAATCCACTGCTCTTCACAGGTCATCCTTCTCTGTTGCAGGACTCCTAAGGGCCGCTGCATCTGCTCTGGATTGCCTCCCGCAAATCACTCCGTAGATAAGGCAGTAGTCTAAATGTGGCAGTTTATCCGACCATGTATGCTGTACTAGCTGGTATAAATATTCTCCCATGCTATCACAATCATCCTGGGACTAGCTAGATCTTACCAGCATATTAGCCTGGCCACGTAGGACACCTAAGTAATTAGACCAGAGAGAAATGCTGTTTGCTTCCAAGCAAACAAGCATGGCTCCCTGATGTACTCAAAGGCAACTAAAATATAAAACTACAATGAAGTAGAGGAGACTTGTGAAGGCTTGGAGAAATATTTAACTGGCATTGGTGTTGGTCAAGGACATGCCATCTCAGAAACCCCCTTCTCTACACTTCAAAAGCATTCCTAAGCAGATTTCGGCTCAAAACATTAGCACAGTAAAGGCCCTAGGTGAGGTGCAGGGAGGGATTACCTAAGGGCATTGGACCCTCCCTGCTTTCCATAACAGTGGGAGGGAGGTCTGAGTTACAGGGATATAAACTAGCCGGTTCCGCTCTCGGCGCCCTTCTTCCTTGTGGGATCTCTCTCTCCTTGTGAGCGTGCATTTCCCTTTGGAAGCTTTTTACACGTGGTGGTCGCCATCTTGGCCTACACGTGGCTGGGGTTCTAGCCTGGAATCCTAAGCATCGGGTTTTTCCTTTTGCTGATTTGTATGCCTGAACCTGTGATAAGTAAAGCCTTTTTAAAACTGCATCGGATTCCTGAGTTTTTCATCCGTTCCTCCCCGGCTCGGAGGTAGAAGGGAACTTCGCTTCCCGTCACTGTCGGGGACCCCGCGCGGAGGCGCCCGACACTTCTCCATTGTCATATCTTCTCTCCCAAGCCCTGGTCTTTGTTAGTGTAAAGATAACAGACCCCAAATCAACTCACCCAAACTAAACTTAATTGAAGTTTTGACTCTTTGTAAACTTAATTCTTAAAGCAGTTAATCAGAAATTGCCCTATTAATTTTTAGATCAATCTGTTTTAGGAAATCTATGCCATGCTCTTTGGGAAGGTGAAGTCATAGACAGCTTTTTTTGCCTAGTATAAATTTCTTGTGTTTGTTTCCCTTAGACTATAGAAGTATTTAATTTTGCCAGTTTCTTGGAGTTCCTTCCTGTCTGCTAAATTGGTTGCTGCCTGACTCATGGATCATTAAATAAAATTTATAAGAACTTAAGTGGTATTAAGTTGGAGTCTGTGTGTGCATGTGTGTGTGTGTGTATGTGTGTGTGTGTGTGTAGATCTTTATGTGTCATGTGTGTCCTCTTAGGCTGTAGTTTTGGAGAGGGTTATCACTGGTTCTATATAGAAAGATAAAAGTATCAGTTTCACTCAAGCGTATTTTTTAAAACCTCAAATTCACTAATAAACATTTACCATCAGCTGAAATAACACTGCTAATCCTGAGAACTCATGTCTTTAGTCACAAGTAAATGTAAGTACATAATATAATACCAAAAACTTCTGCTAAAACAAGAAATCTAGCTAGCTAGATTCACAGTACTTTCCCTTGTGTGCCCCTTTATAAACTCTAGGAAGCTTAAATAAAACCTCTTTTACTTCAAATTAACGTTACCTTAATAACCTCAGAGTACTTCACTTTGGGGTCATATTGAAGGAATAAGCCCCAGGTTCCGATGTGTTCTTTCTCTCTCTCTCTCTCTCTCTCTCTCTCTCTCTCTCTCTGTCTCTCTTTCTTTCTCTGTCTCTTGCTTTGACCATCCTTTGTGGTTCCTCAAGAATACTGCCATATCTCCTCCATGACCAAGAAAAATTAACTTCTCTATTTAAATTCTTTTTAATTATTTTGTGATCTTTCATTGATCCTTAGCTTACCTTCCACTATCCCTGAGTGCTACTTTAAAAATGTTAATTAAATCATGTCACAATATGAGTTATCTCATGGGATTAGCATCTTTATAAGAAAACATGAAAGACTCCATCTCCTCTACTGTCCATTCCTTTCCTTCAATTTTCTTAGGAAATATAAGGAAAGGGAACTTTGCTAATTATCTAAAAGATTGTCTCAGTTTTGGTGATGGAGAACTAAGCAGCCATATAAGAAAGAATAAAGCTGCACTATTTTCTAACCCTATATAAAATTGAAATAGTATTATACAGAAATAAAGCATACAAAACAGGTAAAACATATCTAGTGAAGTGAGAATGTCAATGTTTCTTATGAAGGAGTACTTCTGAGAAACCTCATATACAGTTTCTCAGTGTAATCTTTTTCAAAATGTTGACTAAACTCTGTATTCTTGTGGGAATAAAAGATACCATTATTTTAACTACTTTATTCAATTCTGTAAAATTATCTGAGATTTACTAATTTAATTTTCTAATTTTTAGTTACAGAAAACATCCACATTATCCACAAATACTGTCTCAGAATTATGGAGGTATAAACTATGACTACTTTGCTCTTTTCATCTACAAACAAATTTTTGTTTGAAATTTGCTCTACTAAGGATACCTATTTAATTTTTGACCTAGTGCAAAAAGAGATCAAGTGCCATAAATGCATGAGTCATTCTATCATAAGAAATCCTCTCAGAATTCAGCTATAAAATTATTATCAAAAAGTTATTTCAATTATGGGACAAATAAATTAAATCTAAAATAATACAAAAATATACCTAAGAGTCTTTTTGAAATCTTAAAATAATGTTTTGAGAATATGATCACTATAGTGGTGTCAAAGAGTTTTTCTCATTAATTATAAGTTAGAAGATAGGATTCACATTTATTCACTATTCATTAACACAATGACTAAAAATGCATTAATATTGGTGCATTTTAATGAAAAATAATTTTCCAATGGGAAATATATGCTTATATATAAGGTATACTATATAGCTCTATATTGGTTATGGGTCCACACTCTGCTGTGATCCGGCTTATTTCTAGTTCTGTGCTCAGGGATTAATCAAATGGGGAGAAAAAGACACATAAAAATATGCTCTACATTTCTAATCATCAGAGAGATACAAATCAAAACAAGAACGAAATATCATCTCAAATCACAGAGATTGGCACACCAAAAAAGGAAAAAAACAACCAGAGTTGGTGCGGATCTGGGGAGAAAGGGACTCTCCTTTATTATTGGTGAAAATGCCGACAAGTCCAGCCTTTTTGGAGAACAATATGGGTATTCCTCAAAAAACTGCAAATTGAGTTTCCATATGACTCATCAATACCACTCTGGAATATATGACAGGGGCACAAAATCTCACAGCAGAAATGCCATCTGGACTTCTATCTTCATAGCATCACGACTCAAAACAGCCGGAATCTGTGAACAACCCAAATGCCCAGAAAGAGAAAACTGGTTAAAGAAACTATGGTACTTCAATATAATGGAATACTACACAGCTGTTAGGAAAATGTAGTAATGAAATCGGCTTATAAACGGATGGACATGGACAAGTACCATGCTTATTGAAATGAGTTAGAAGGAGAGGTACAGATATAGAATGATTGCACTCATTCTTGGGATATGAAAAAACACAGTGTGAGACTAATACCCAATGACAGTAGAAACACAGACCAGGAGGGCTGCTATATGATTGGAAGCCTGTCTCAGGTGCTGGAGAGAAGGCAGTTGGGATAGAGAAGGAGCCACTATGAAAATGATAGTTGACACGAATCACTCTGGATAAGATCTGCATGCTGAAGGTAGGTAGAGGTACAAACATGATAAACTCTCAGTATCTGTTTTGCAAATGCCCAAAAGGAGAAAGAGAAGAAAAGTGCCTGTCATAAAGGTAGGCTGGTAGTGGGGGTGGCAGGAAGAAAACTGGGGACATTGGTGGTGGGAAATACACACTGGTGGAGGAATGGTCCTAGAACACTGTATAACTGGAACCTGATCCTAAACAGTTTTACGACTGGGTATCTCACAGTTATTCAATTAATAAAATGGGAAAAAAGGGTTTAATAAAAGAGCCAGAGAGGGATCTCAACAGTAAATTTCTGGATGCAATACCAGTTGTCACAAATAAATGATAAATAATATTAAAACCCCTCTGAGAGAGCCCCACAAAGCAATGAGAATATAGCGCCCGCATGGCAGAGCCTGGCAAGCTGTCCAATGCGTGTTCGATATGCCAAATCCAGTAACAGAAATGTTTATTTTCCTCACCCCGAAAGAGCCCTTAATATGGCAGCAGTAAGAAAGGCAAACAAGCAGTGCCTGATAAAATGGTTTGAGGCTCTTCATATTCCTGAGTCAACCAGATGCCATTGGGCTACATTGGCACGTGATAGGGTCCAATGGAAATGTTACTGCCGCCCACTTGAGCAAATCGATGAACAACGGGATTCAAGTGATCAAGTGAAGTGATCAATATTAAAACAAGTAATACAATTTTGTTAATATTTCTGCTTATTTTAAAGGACTGGAGGCTGAAGTGATAGAAAAGTGGGTAAAGGATTTGTCTTGCATGCAGCCACTCCTGGTTTTATCTCCAGTATCCCATATAGTCCCTCGAGCAATGCCAGGAGTAAATCCTCAGTGCAGAGCAAGGATTAAACCCTAAGCATAGCTCAACATGATCCATAAAGCAAAATAATATTAAAATTATATTTGTTAATCATAGATATAATAGTTATAAATTAAAAATAACAGTATAAAAATAACCTCATATACAAGAATAACAATAACATAACCATTTTTCAAACTGAAATTCAAAAAAGTCAATTATATGATTCAGATACTGTAATTATCAGAGAGAGCCTTTAAAATTTTATTATAAAGATATTTAAAAGAAAAACTTAATTCAAGCTGAAAAGAAAAAGGAACTTTATCTTTTCAGAGGAATAACACTATAAAACAAAAAGTTTAGGACTAAAATTAATTAAGGAAATAAGATTTATGAAATTATTTAGTTATAAGTTCGTTTTTAAAAAAATAATATTTTTCAAAGAGCTGAAAAAACTTGGCTTCCTACATCTCCAAGAAGCACTATTCAATTCTGCATAGCTGCCAGTTCCTCAAGCTGACTACGGAATGAACTTGGAATCTTATATTCCATAATCTCACTTCTCTTTCATTAAACACCTTCTCAATTCATTTAAATAACCAAGGACTTATTGGGCACATATTCCCCCATAAAATTTCATTTTGTTAGGTTGTTAACATGTAAAAGTATAGGTGCTGAAAGAAAATTATATAGTAACAGCTTTCCATGAGTAAATCTATAAAACATTCATTTCACCCTTAAGTACTTGGACAGAAGAAAATGGTCTGGAAACTCAAGAGGTAAGAGTTTTCTTTGTGATCTATCCTATACTTTTGTTTGTTTCACTGGTTGCCTGAATTCTATGAGATTTAATTATGATAGTATATGTATATTTCACTCAGTGTCTATTTAATAAGTGGCTGAGCATTTGACACTACCATTTCTTACTTTTAAGTAAAAACAGTGACAAAAATTGAATATAATAGAGTGTTCTTAGAAATCTATAGAAGTAATAATAAGTATTCTATACCTCCTTTGTGATTCTCCAGGACTATGGGAAGAATAAGAAACAAGCTCTCAGTGAGAAAAGAATGAAGGATGGTGGCACCTTATTTAGAGAGTAACTTTTGTCACTATGAGATAACATTAAACTGTGTCTTAATTTGCCTTTGTGTGAAAGGGATTCTTTAAATAAATTAACTTTTTTTTAGGCATTAAAAATGAATTATTAGGCAACCTATAGCCCTCCTTGGTGAAAACACTTCAAATATAAACAGGAACCCCAAAATCATTTATCTGACTCAATTTTCTTAACCCATTTCCACACTTCCCTCCTCATAGTATGAAACCCTTTTATGTAGATGGGACATTCCAAATTTGGATCATTGAGCTGATCCTGAAAGAATCTTCTCGGAAGTTTCTTGATATAAATAGAGGAATTGGAAATTTAGACTCAAGAGCTTGAAGAAAAGAAACTTTAAGGAGATATGTTCCAATTCTAAGATAAAAATGTCAGAATATGATGAAAGAAAATTTTCCCTAAGGACTCACCTGATTTCTGGATCAATTCAAGGACATGTCAGTGGAGACTTCTTGCACTGTAATTTCCTCTAAAATTTCATTGCTTTTGTGGTTAGAGCAATAGTACAGAGGGTAGGATGCTTACCTTATATATGATGTCCCCAGTTTGCATCCTTTATGGTCCCAAGAACACTGCCAGGAGTGATTCCTGAGTGCAGAGCAAGAAAGAAACCCTGAGCATAGCCAGGTGTGACCCTAAAACAAATAAACAAAACTAATTGGTCTAACCCTTCAAAATTAGTTGCTCTAACATTCAGAGAAAATGATTATAAAGTGAAATTAATTGTCTAAATACTGATATAATCAAGCGTTAAAATCTCTGTTCTGTTAAACCAAGACTAAGTTAAATACCACCATCAAAGAGTGAACATGTGAGATATGGGAATGTCTTAAATGCACATAAATGCTGTCAGGAAGTATTACAGCTTTATCATTTAATAGCTCTATGGTGCTATTTCAGAAATTTATTATTAAAAGCTACAACAAATACATTTCAACATTCTCCCTTGGCAAATTTTTTTCCTGCAGGTGTTAAATAAAATTCTCATAATACAAAATAAATGCTGACTTTTAGCAATGATCAGTGGATATGTTTTAGAAATTTTAAATTAAAATAAATGTAGAATAAGCAACTTTCTTTTTTTCTGGGTTGTAATTTTAGCAAAAGTTGAAAGTCTGCAGCTACTGTGCTCAAGAATTACTCTTGACGGTGCTGTGGGGATTTTATGCAGTGTCTGGAATCAAACAAGGGTTTACCAAATACAAGGGAAGTCCCTTTGCCCTCTACTAACTCTCCGCCCCAGCATGACTTATTACTTGATTATGATGATGCTGCCATCATGATTTTATGCTTTTTCTCCCCTCTAATGCAGATGAGAAAGGTAAAGATCAAAGTGCATTAATTTACTATTTAGCTCCTAAACTTTAATATTTGATAGGTGTTAATGTAACAATTTTAAAGGCTACCTTTGTGCACTTTGAGAAGATGCTTTCTAGTTACATACAGAAATATTTTACATTTCTATAGTTTAAAAATTGCTGTTTTATAGTATTTTTTGAAGAAATATGAAAAGCCGTGACTGACTTGGTACCAATTTTCCAATTAAATGTCAGTTTTCCATAAATATCAATTTTCATGCGTTTAGGACTAGGATAAAGACAGTATGAGAGAAAAAGCAGTACTCTCAAAATTGTCACCTTGTCTATATTTTTGCAGATTTCAAAGTAGATGTGTAGTCTATTTTTGTTTGTTCATATGTTTATGTTTTGATTCACACCTCGCTGTGCTTGGGACTTATCCCTGGCTTACACTTAGGGCTCACTCTTGAAGGTCCTCAAAGGCCCAAATGAGGTACCAAGGTTCTAATCTGGATTGGTTGTATACTGTCGGGGGATGCCACCAGGGTCCCTGACAGTGTCAGGACAGAAGTTCTCTTCTACCTCTGAGGACGTGGGGGGGAATGGATGAAAACTCATGACTCTGGTGCAGTTCCAAAACGGCTTTTAATGGTACAAAAGCTCTTCCACAGCAATCCAATACAGTGAAAGAACTCTAGCTCTGGTCAGAATTTAGACCATATAAAAGAGCCTAAGTCTCCCACCAAAGAGAGAGAGGATCTCACGCTAGAGGAGTCCTACCCAAAAGAAGGAGCAAAAAGTCAAAGCCAAGGGCCCTCAAGTCAGTCCCCTTATATACACCAAAGTAATCCAGGGAGGGTCCTGTCACAAAGAACCCTAAACAGAGTGTAGAAGGGTGGTGCCACACCCTATTGCAGGTATAAACAAAGATCAAGGAGGAAACAAGAGATAAGAGATTATCTCTTAGGTAATCTCTTAGGTAATCTCTCTCACTGGAGAGAGAGGGCTGATATAAAGTATCACTGTCACTGCTTCCCATTCATCATTGATTTGCTCAAGCGGGCACCAGTAACATCTCCATATGACCTGTCTCACGCAAGTAGAGCCCAAGGGCACCTGCTTGCTCCAGGAACATAAAGAGCCTCAAAACCATTCCATCAGGTCATGGGAAGGAGGTCTATAATTGTTACTGGTATCTGGCATATCAAATACGATCGCGGGTAGCTTGCCAGGCTCTGCCGTGCAGGTAGCATACTCTTGAAGTCATCTCTAAATCCAGCATTTATCAATGAACCGAGCAAGCCGCAATTAAGATATAAAGTAATACATCTTAATTTCATGAGCTTCATGCAATCTAGATAGTACCCACAAGGTCCTTCTTATTTATTATCTGCACCAGGGACAAGACTCTGAGTATCTTGTTCTCCGTATACTGAAAGGGTCATACTCGCCTTCTGAGAGCAAACTAGTATGATCCTTCCTATAATCTTCCTATAGTCTCAACCTGCAATAGGCTGAAGAACTCCACATCGGGACCCATGGCCTAGAATGGAGCGAACAGGGTGAGAGAATATCTGAGTTCATCATGTCCACCAAGACTATTCATGGGAACTCACAGTTCCAGAAAGCTGAAGCGAAAGCGTTGGACAGGGGAATCTCCTGGCGGACAGTTCCACAATGAAATTGACCACATCATCTTCAATCGACGGTTTTGTCTGACCGATGTAGCTGTCATCCCCAAATTCCAAACTGGATGGGACCACCGTCTCCTTCGTGCAAAATTCTACTTCCCAGAGCGGGGAGAAAAGGGTGCAAAGTTTAAGAAGAGAACTCCCAGAACGACCACCAACTGGGAACTCTTTGGCACCATTGCAGCAACATGGGAAGATAACATCATTGATGACATCGATGAAGAATACAACCGACTGGTTCAGCACCTCCATGATTGTGCGAAGAATGCCGAGAGAGAGAAAGACACAAAAGGGCGCCTGTCTTCAGAAACTCTCGAGCTCATTGGCCGACGTGGCAAGGCGCGAGCCTCAGGAGACCAAATGCTAACATCCAAGCTTGCTAAACGGTGCAGAGAAGCGATAAAAGAAGACCTCAAAGACAGAAAGAGCAGAAATACTGGAAGATGCAGCAGAAGCCGGGAAAAGCATTCGCACTGCCCGCCTGTCCTTCGCCAACTATAAGACCAAGATGACAGCCCTCCGACGCCCTGATGGATCTATCACATCTTCCAGAAAGGCAATGGAGAAGATTATCCATGACTTCTACTCAATTCTCTTTGATAGCCACATCCACCTGCCCACATACCAAATTCCACAGGATGGATATGCCATTCCCAACGTTCTCCCTTCTGAAATAAGACATGCCATCTCATCGGTAAAGAAGGGAACAGCACCAGGCCCAGACAAAGTCAGACCCGAACACCTGAAGAATCTGCCGCCGGTACTCATCAATACACTAGCTCGGCTCTTCACACGCTACCTGTCCGAATGCAAGGTGCCCTCCCAATGGAAAACCAGCAGGACAGTTCTACTGTTCAAGAAGGGAGACATTCACGACATCGGCAACTATCGCCCCATCTGCCTGTTGTCTGTCATCTACAAGCTGTTTACACGAGTCATCCTGAAAAGGATTAGCAGAACACTACATGAAGGACAACCATGTGAGCAAGCAGGCTTCCGGAAAAGGATTCAGCACAATCGACCATATCCACACGGTAACCACGCTCATTGAGGTTTGTAGGGAATACAAGATGCCGCTTTGTCTCACGTTCATTGATTTACAGAAAGCCTTTGATTCTGTGGAGACTGAATCAGTCATTGAAGCCCTAGCCAAACAGGGTGTTCAAACCCAATACATCAAGATCCTTTCTGAGCTGTATTACAGATTCACCACCAGGATCTCACCATTCTACAAAGAAGTGATCATTGATGTGAAAAGAGGGGGTTCGACAGGGTGATACCATTTCACCAAAACTCTTCAGAGCCACCCTCGAGAACATCATGCAGCAATTAGAATGGTAAGGAATGGGAGTGAAGATAGATGGTCGGCAACTACACCACCTCTGCTTCGCTGATGATATTGTTCTAATAACACCAAACATTAGCCAAGCGGCACAAATGCTGGCTGATTTCGACCAAGAATGTGGAAAGATAGGTCTACAGCTGAATCTAAAGAAAACTATGTTCATAAAGAATGAACTAGTTCCAGAGGCCCCATTCACTCTCAATGGAACAAACATCTCTGAATGCAGCAGTTATGTGTACCTAGGTCGAGAAATCAACATGATGAATGACCTAAAACCTGAGCTGCGCAGGAGGAAGAGAGGCGGCATGGATTGCCTTCAAAGGCATCGAAGAAATAGCTAAAAAGGACAAAGAACCTCCTGCTCTGGGCACATCTCTTTGACTCCACCGTTCTCCCCGCATTAACATAGGCCTCAGAGGCCTGGGCCCTATGAAAGCAGGATGAGAATGCTATTCGGGTCTCCCAGAGAGGAATTGAAAGAGCTATGCTTGGAATATCACACCTCACTCAAGTGAGAGAAGGAATCCGGAGTTCTGACCTCCGTCACTATTTCAGAATCAGGGACGCTGTCTCGTTTGCCAAGGCATTGAAAATCAGATGGGCTGGACATGTAATGCGATTTGGAGACAACCAAATCGCATTACATTAGAGCCATTACCGACTGGATCCCACGGGATGTCAAAAAATCACGTGGCTGCCCACCTACAAGATGGTCAGACTTCCTTGTAAAGACCCTGAAGGAATGGTTTGAGTTTCTTCATATTCCTGAATCAACCAGATGCAATTGGGCTACATTGGCACGTGATAGGTTCCAATGGAAATGTTACTGGCGCCTGCTAGAGCAAATCAATTAATAACGGGATTCAAGTGATCAAGTGATCAAGTCTCAATGTAGCCAGGGTGGTAATCTCCTGTTAAATTCTAACTGTCCCACTCTGGGTCCAGTGGGTATAAAGAGGAGCTGTGCCCAATCTAGGAAACATAGAAGTCTTCGTAGATGTATAAGTCAGAAGTTATTCAGAGTCAAGGTGACTTCTGTAACTGCAACACCCTCTAGCTGTGTTTACATACAAGGGAGATCTCATTAGAATGAAATTTAGCTTAAGTAAATTAAGCTGTGAGTAGGCAAAACAGCAAAGCTCCCAGATTAGCTAAATCTGTCATCCAACAGTGTACAAGGTATGTGTGCTACCTGATGTAATATCTTTCCATCGTCATGTACTTTAAAGCTATCTGTAGTTTGGTTTAAGGTTCAGCAATATAGATCAGTGGTTGTGCATTTCCTTGCATGCATGAGGACTTGGTCAACTCACCAGCTCCACATGCACACACACAAGCATCTTTAAAGAATGATGTTAATGTTTATACTGATACTGCAATACTATTTAAAGCCTGCATCTATTAGTATTTCTACCTCCAAAGTGTTGGGGATGCCGTGGGGGTCCCTGACAGTTTCAGGACAGAAGTTCTCTTCTACCTCCGAGGAAACTGGGGTAACAGATGAAAACTCACGAGTCCGGTGCAGTTCCAAAAGGCTTTTAATAATACAAAAGCTCTTCCACAGCACTCCAATATAATAAACATACTCTAGCTCTGGTCAGAACTTAGACCATACAAAAGAGCCTAAGTCTCCCACCAAAGAGAGAAGATCTAACCCGAGATGCGTCCCTACCCAGAAGAAGGAGCAAAAGGCCAAAGAGCAAAAAGTCAAAAGCCAATAATAGCCAAAAGCAAATGGCCTAGGATCCAAAAGCCACAGGAGCCAAAAGCCGAAAGCTGTGGAGCCAAAAGCCAAAGGGGCCTCAAGTCAGTCCCCTTATATACACCAAAGTAATCCAGGGAGGGTCGTGTCAACAAAGAACCCTAAACAGAGTGTGGAAGAACAGTGCCACACCCTATTGCAGTATAAACAAAGGTTACACCAAGGACTAATCCCGAGATTATATCTTATGTAAAACCCTGGAGAGAGAGAGAGGGCTGATATAAAGTAATTTCATGAGCTTTATGTGATCTAGATGGTACCCACAAGGTCCATATTATTATCTGCACCAGGGTTATCCTGAGTATCTTGTTCTTTTGTACTGAAAGGGTCACACTCACTTGCTTAGAGCAAACTAGTATGATCCTTCCTATAGTCTTCCTATAGTCTCAATGTAGCCAGGGTGGTAGTCTCCTGGTAAATTCTAACTGTCCCACACTGGGTGCAGTGGATATAAAGAAGAGCTGTGCCCAATCTAGAAAACATAGAAGTCTTAGTAGATGTATAAGTCAGAAGTTATTCAATCAAGGTGACTTCTGTAACTGCCACACCCTCTAGCAGTGTTTACATAGAAGATAGGTTTCATTAGAATGAACCTTGGCTTAAATAGATTAAGCTGGGAGTAGGCAAAACAACAAAGCTCCCAGCTTATCTAGATTTGTCATCCAACACCAAAGTATATAACTAAAGTTTTCATAAGTTTTTTCCACATCAAGTATTGATATGATGAAAGAGCCCTAAGACTCTTATATGCAGGGCTTTTTGCCTATAGCAGAAGAATCATGATGGACGAGCCCCCCCCCATCTCTCTGCTATCTGAAGCAATTCTAAAATACATGCTGTGCTGATTGATTTCTAAACACACAACTGAAATATATGAATAAAACATGGTAGATATCTTCTATCTTTTATAATCTCACCATGGCTCTTGTAGTACCAATGTCATTCGTTTCATGATCAAGTATTCAGTTATTCACTTTTCCAAAGGCTAATACATAAAACACCTGGAATGGTGATTTTATTTCTACTTAGTGTGACTTCCTAGTCTATACTTGTACAAGCTGGCTTTTAGTCTTGTGCATACTAATGAGAATAAAATGCAAAAGAGCAGATAACATGCATCCTTACTCCTGAGCTCCAACAAAGGGAGTAATTAACAAGAATATATATATATATACATATATATATATATATATATATATATATATATATATATATATATATATATATACAGTGCTCCAAATTTCCAGGCCGTTGCCAGTGTTAATATAAGATAAACTATGGTTAACTCCATAGCATGTACAGTACTGAAAGTAATGAATGGTAGATTTCAAGCTATTTCGTGCTTCCTTTTTGAAGATTTTTTTTCATCATCTCTAAAGAATATAAATCACTTTTCACTTTTTCTCAGAGAACTTTTTTCAACCATTTTCTGATCAAAATTTTATAACTAACATATTTCATGGATAAAAATTAATCAGGTATGTGTGTTCATCATGAAGGCAGCTCATTTTTAATCTGGACATGTATAAACTTAGTGTTTCTCAGATGTGCCAGAGATCCATTGTGTACACAGAATTTATTCTAAACTATCTCCTCATAAACTCTATGGGATATAAAATAAGAACAATTAATGGTTCTTATCTTATAATATAACCATCATTTTATCAGGATGATTGCTATGTTGGTAAGTATATGCTGTAAATTATGTCCCTGTTCACTGATTCTGTCTCAATTTATGAATGTGTGATATATAAAATATAGAGATTAAGATCCATTGTAAATTGACACTGTATGGACAGTCCAGGGAATACATCTTCAAGAAAGAATGATTACAGTCATTTCTTTTGGCAAATTTTAACAAGCAATATAAAATAAATCATTGAAGGTCTTCCTGCCCCTCGAGACGTTGCAGATGTGGCTGCAGTGCCCGGCTGTGTCGACAGGTGGCAGACAGGAGACAGGCTTCTCTACATCCAGGGCTCTGCCCTGTGGGGCCCTGGACTGTTGATGGTCTGACATAGAAAAAAAATTGGGCCCCCCTGGGATGAATATAGAACCAGGGCAGAGCCTGACTAGCTACCCGTGGTGTATTCCTATGTGCCAAAACAGTAACAATAATGGACCTCATTCCCCAAAAATGGAGAAGTTACTGGTGGTGGCACAAACAAATCAATGAGCAACGGGAAGATAAGTGATGCAAGTGAAGAAGTGACAAATGACTGAGGGTCTGCTATTGGGGCAGGCTTAAACAATAATTAGGAAAATTGGAGATAATGGTGGTGGAAGGTACAATGGTGGTGGGATTGGTCTGTACCAAATCATTGTAAACAACTTTGTAAACCCAATTTTCTATAAAGCGGAAGGATAAAATAAAATCAAACAATAACAATGACATATCGTCTCACACCAGAGAAAATGGTGCACATAAAAAACAAAAAACAAACTAACAAAAAACAAGCGTGACCAGTAAAGTGAGGAGATGGGCAAAAAAGTACTCTTTATCATTCTTGGTTGGAACGTCAACTGGTCCAATCGTTTGGAAAATAATATGGGCATTCCTCTAAAAGCTAGAAATTGAGCTTCCATATAACCCAGAAATACTGCTCAGGGATTATACCTTGAAAAACCAAAAACACACAGGATAAATACCATCTGTGTTTATTACAGAACTATTCATAATAGTCAGAAAATAGAAACAACCTGAGCACACCCTTCCCCACAACTCCCCAAAAGAAAGATGGATCTTTCAACACTTTACAGTTGGATCCATAGGTGAGAGAAAGATATTAACTCTACAAGCAGGAGAAAAAGCCAGAGGATAAAAATGAGTTTATTTTATAATAAATGTTTAAATAAATAAATAAAAATAAATGAGTTCATTTTACTAGGTGTATATTGTTTAAAATCAACTTCCTCTTGCTTAAGGAGAAGTGATTACAAGATGATAACTTAGAGTGATATCTTAGAGATACAGGCTATTGATATTAATTCCCAAACATTCTTCATCTGTGACCTAAAAACAAACAAAATTGTATAATAAGATATTTCTTCCCATTTATCTTGGCGGTGATAACCAATAAGCTCCAGACAGATGAATAATGGGTGGCTAAGAAATTTCCAAAATAAGCAATTTGAGTCAGAAATGAAGAGGTATTATTTTGTGTTTTCTTATTTGTTTTGTTTTGATTTGAGGTTTGGGGCCACACCCAGCAATCCTCAGGGACTATCCCAGGCTCTGAGCTCAAGAATCTTTCCAGACAGAGGTGGGGGGGGGTGTGGGTCATAGGAAGTGTTGAGGATTGAAGCAATATAGCTGCAGGCAAGGCAGGCACCTTACTATCTCTTTGACCTGGAAATTATATATTGAACATATTTGTTTCAACGTTTTTGGGGAGCAGGGCATTTATGTGTTAATATGGCTTTGTGAAAACACTTAATGGAACTGTGTGGTAGCGTGTCTTTGCTATAATAGTAGTACAGTTCTTGTGTCAGAGAATCGTCAACTCACTAAGTAATGTCCACTATATTTATCTATCACTATTACTATTTTCCCGTTCATCATCTATTTGCTAGAGTGGGCACCAGTAATATCTCCATATGTCCTGTCTCATGCTAGTAGAGCCAACGGCATCGGCTTGCTACAGGAATATAAAGAGCCTCAAACTATTGTATTAGGTCATTTTCATTAATTATATTAAGCCATAGAAATGACCTAATATAATTGTTACTTGTTGCAGGACACCTAAAAGCCTAGGCCTCTGCATCTGCCCTGGATTGCCTCCTGCAGGTCACTTCATAGATAGGGGATAGTCTGAATGTGGCAGTCTTATCTGACCATGTATTCTGTACTGGCTGGTATAAATATTCTCTCATGCTACCACAATCATTGTGGGACTAACTAGATCTTACCAGCATATTTGCCTGGCCACGTTGGATCGCTAAGTAATTAGATCAGAGAGAAACGCTGTTTGCCTCCAAGCAAGCAAGATGGCTCCCTGATAACTCAAAGGCAACTAAAATACAAAACTACCGTGAAGTAGACGAGTCTCTTGTGAAGGCTTGGAGAAATATTTAACTGGCATTAATATTAGTCTTTGGTAGAGAGACATGCCATCTCAGAGACCCCCTTCTCTACCCTATAAAGGCAATTCCAGGCAGATCTTGGCTTAAGATATTAGGTGAAGTGCTGGGAGAAATTACTGAGGGCATTTGATCCTTCCTGCCAGGGGAAGTTACATTTAGCTTATAGCTTCTCCCATCTCCCAGCTCTGCTAGGAGGCTTTTAATTAGCTCTGTGTCCTTGTAAACAGCCAGATGTCTCCTGAAGTTGCTAGCATTTCTATAGAGATATTTTACTATTTTCATCTCTAGATAGCCCATCCGAGAATGGGCTGGGCTGGGGAGTTTGGGCGGATTTCTAGCTATAAAATAAGCTGCAAGAAGAAAGAAGCTCTCTCTTTTTTTCCCCTTTTTGCCATTTCGGCTTCTCTTGGTTTTTTGCTTCTCTGTCCTCTCCATTCTCTGTTGGGCCTCAACACGTGGTGGCAGCCATCTTGGCCTACACCTGGCTGGGGGCCTAGCTAGGAACCCAGAGTCCGGAGGTTTTCCCTGCTCTTGGATTGTATCTTAGAACCTGTGATAGTAAAGCCCTTTTAAAACTGCATCGGATTCCTAAGTCTTCATCCATTCCCCGCGGCCGGGAAGGTAGAAGGGAACTCGCTTCTCGGCACTGTCGGGGACCCCAGCAGTGCTCCCCGACAGTTACTGATATTTGGCATATCAAATACGACACAAGCAGCTTGCCAGGCTTGCCGTGCAGGAGGCATACTCTTGTAGTCACCTCCAAATAAAGCATTTTTTGATGAACCACGTGGCAGAGCGAGTCTGGCTGTGATGGGCTGGTCTGCTGGGTGGAGGTCTGACAAGAGGGAAGTCTGAATGTGGAAAATGGTGGCCCCCATGGAGTAGGCGGGGTCATCTGGCTTGTTGTGAGGTTCTGCTGGGTGGTGGGCCAGGGGTAGAACCTGCCATGCCTCCCGGGTACCTCATAAATGGCTGGGCACAGGGAGAGCAAAGAGCAGCTCTGCCCCCATGTCTGAGAGTCTCTGGATCAGCATACCTGGGCCGGATTGAGGAAAAAAAAAATTGCTGCAGGGTGGATTTCGGTGATCCGGGCTCTGATGGGCTGCTCTGCTAGGTGGAGTTCTGATGAGAGGGAAGTCTGAATGTGGAAAATGGTGGCCCCCATGGAGTGGGGTTCCTCTGGCTGTTGTGAGGCTCTGCTGGGGTGGTGGTATATCCACCACCCCAGCATATTTATCTAAATCTTAAGAAATTGTTTTTTTTTTTTTTTTTTTTTGGGTCACACCCGGCATTGCTCAGGGGTTTCTCCTGGCTCTGCACTCAGGAATTACTCCTAGCAGTGGTCAGGGGACCATATGGGATGCCGGGGATCGAACCGGGCCAGCACAGGCCGGCCAGGTGCAAGGCAAACGCCCTACCCGCTGGGCTATCGCCCGCCCCTTAAGAAATTGTTTTAATATGCTATAAACATGTCCTAATACTTCTGGTTACAAATTTTAATAGCTGTACATAAAACGGTATTGCTATAGATAGTGCCTCATTTTAACTTGTCCTGTGGCATTTACAGAATTTCTATATATCGTTTCTTCATAGAAATACATATTGCTTTTAATTGTATCATGAATATATACATAAAGGAGAAAATTTAATAACTTCCCTAATCTTAACACTAAAATTTATCACTAACACTTAGAATATCCATTTGAAGCAATTAGTACATATGTAATTTATAATAAATTAGCATATATTATTTACTTTATAAATTAGATAATTGTTTTTTGTCCAAGTTATATTTCAGTAAAAGTTTTTAGAATTGAGTTAATTACTATAAATGTCTGCAATAATATATTTAATAGTGCAATAATGTATATGTAGCATAGGAATGAGTGAGTCAAAAAAGTATAATAATGATCCAGATTAAGTGCATCCTGAATTTATTTGGTTATATGTCCTTATTACTAAAATCACTTTTATAACCTGTCTTCCGTTTGTTCATCGATTTGCTCAAGCAGGCACCAGTAACATCTCCATACATACTGCTAGTATATCCCAAAGACATCTGATAGCTCCAGGAACACGAAGAACTCAGACCTTTCCTTCAGGTCATGGGAATGAGGTCTATAATTGTTACTGTTTTGGTATATCAAAGTTATAATTGTTACTGTTTTGGCATATCAAAGACACTGGTAGCTTGCCAGGCTTTGCCATGTGGGTGGGATACTCTCGGTAGTAGGTAGGCTCTCAGTTTGCCCACACGGGGAGACATTGGTTTTTCTCTTGGGCAGAGCTGTGATGAGCTGTGGAGTTCGGATGTTGAAAATGGCAGCCCTCATAGTGTGTGTGTGTGTGTGTGGGGGGGGCTCCTCTGGCTTCTTGTAAGACTCTGTAGGGATGGCAGGCCAGGGCTAGAACTTCGCCATCTCTCCTGGGAGCCTCATGATCAGTGAGCACAGGGAGAGCCGGTAGCAGCTCTGCCCCGTGTGTCTGAGTCTCTGGATCAGGCATACCTGGGCTTGAAATAGTCATTGCTGTAGGGGTGAGACTCTGACCAGTAGGGCTTGAGATCAGCTTTTCTTTTGGGTGGAGCTCTGATGAGCTGTAATATCCAATAGTAATTTCCCTTTCAGTGGT
Source organism: Cryptotis parvus (assembly GCA_021461705.1). Lineage (NCBI taxonomy): Eukaryota > Metazoa > Chordata > Mammalia > Eulipotyphla > Soricidae > Cryptotis > Cryptotis parvus. The sequence continues at coordinate 65,823 of JAJIBD010024248.1, read as the reverse complement.
AGAAACTTCTCACTATTTTTATTTTTTTTTATTTTATTTTTTTTTGCTTTTTTGGGTTACACCCGGCAATGCTCAGGGGTTACTCCTGGCTCTGCACTCAGGAATCACTCTTGGCGGTGCTCGGGGGACCATATGGGATGCCGGGGATCGAACCCGGGCTGGCATGGGCCTGCCGCAGGGCAAGGCAAACGCCCTACCCGCTGGGCTATCTCTCCGGCCCCTTCTCACTATTTTTAAAACCATTTTTTTTCACTTTCTTCATGAATTAACAGACAGGAATTCTGTTTATCCAGTGGGAATCTGGATAAACAATAATTTCACTCCTTATTAATTTCCATTGTACTTGTCCAGGAACACAGAGACCTCGGCAACACTGACAATGAAAAACTCCTAGGTACACAAATATCTTTCTAGGTATACTAGTTTCTTGATTAACTCAGAGGCTTAGAATTATAAACAGCCATCTTATTCACTTCAGAGCTGTTGTGAAAGAAACACCTTCATCGTTCTTTATGCTCTTTTATTGGATCTCTTTGTATTAGTATTCATATTCTAGTAAGCACACATCCAAAATACATAGTTGTTAATTCTTTCATTCAAGGCAATAGTTTTTAACGTATGACTTCTCTATGATCCTTTATCAAGTTATGTTTTCCATAAACATAGAACTTTGATACACAATAGGAACATGAAAATTCATAGGAATACATTTTTATTTTAAAATATCAGAAAAAATGTGTCACACTTACCCAAAATTCTTCTATACATAGAATTAAGCTTAGATGCTATGATATGTAGTCTCCAATGACCTACAAGTCATATAAAAGTAAAAAAGAGGACAAAGTCACTTCTGTGACCTACATTTCAAAATAGATTCTAACTTTCTATTTTTCCTATTATTGCCTCTTCTTAAGGACTACTCTTTTATTTTCAGCTCAGCATCTACTTGAAAATAATGCCTGACAATCCAGATAGTCAGATGAACTTTACCGGGCTGAAGATAAGCATTCATTCATTCAACATTATTACATATTGATAACAAAATGAAAATTGTGCTAAGAGTCTAGAATCATTTTTGAGCATGTACATCCTGCCTTTTTAGTAGCTGAAACTGGTTTTCAGGCATATGATATATTATATCACTATCACTATCACTATCTTCCCGTTAATCATCTATTTGCTAGAGCGGGCACCAGTAATATCTCCATATGCCCTGTCTCATGCTAGTAGAACCCAAAGGCATCCTCTTGCTCCAGGAACATAAAAGCCTCAAACAATTATATTAGGTCATGGGAATGACCAAATATAAATGTTACTGGTAATTGGCATATCAAATACGACACGACCAGCTTGCCAGGTTGCCGTGCGGGTGGCATACTGTTGTAGTCACCTCTAAATAAAACATGTATTGATGAACCACGCGCCGAGCCAGGCTATGATAGTCTGGTCTGCTGGGTGGAGTTGTGACGAGAGGGAAGTCCAGATGTGGAAAATGGCGGGCCCCATGGAGTAGGAGGGTGGTCTGGCTTGTTGTGAGGCTCTGCTGGCGTGGCAGGCCAGGGCTAGACCCGCCATGCCTCCCAGGTGCCTCACGAGCAGCTGGGCACAGGGAGAGCAACTAGCAGCTCTGCCCCATGTCTGAGTGTCTCTGGTTCAGCATACCTGGGCCGGATTGAAAAAAAAACTGCTGCAGGGTGGCTTTCGATAATGCGGGCTGGGATAGTCTGGTCTGCTGGGTGGAATTGTGACAAGAAGGAAGTCTGGATGTGGAGAATGATATATTATATGATTATTTTAATATTAATAGGCTATTATAGTAAAAATAAAAAGAAAACTTAAACAGATCATTATATATTTTCTAATCACAGGTCATAGTTCAGTAATAGTCAAAAAATTTTTGAGGTAATATAAACACTTAGTTAAAAAAGAGTAAGGAGATATCCAAGTGAGAAAGGTAAGAAAGAAAAAATTAGATTATAAGTAGACGATATCACAGAAAGAGGCAAATTCCCCACTGTTCTCACCTTTTCCCCATCTATTATTTATTTAATTTTTTTCATTGTCTTTTTCTGAAACCAATTGTTAGAGCAAATAGTAACATGGAAATAATGAGAAAAGTGAAGGTAAATGTTGGTCATAGTGACTTCATTCAAAATTAGATGAGGAAAAACAAATCATTTTACATGTGATTTACATATCTCTTTTGCGAAATTATTCTGTAAAAGGGAAATATATGCTGTTACATCTAGAGGCTTTTCATGCATGAAGCAGCATTATTTTAAATGTGCTTTTAATATGGCCTTAAGGAAGCGTGATTCATTCAATAATATAACTAAATGTATATGTCTAAAGGTAGAGAGAGTAAGTGGGTCTTTTAATGTGGTCTCTGGTTATGTAATGATATATTTTTTCAGCCTCTGAATTTAAACAAAAGTGGTTCCTAACTGACAGAATTGGCATAAATTATTTCAAATACTTTTGCCCTTCCCACCCAATTTCTTAAAGCAAGTGTTGAGATGTTTTTACATTTTATTAGTGTTTAAATTGTGAATAATATGGCTTCTGTTACAAGTTTGTTATAAAATGATATTGTCCTTTCACATACCTTTGATTATTATTATAGTCTTTAAAACCTTAATGTTAATAAGAGATCAAGTACATGTAATACATATACCTGTGAAAATGTATACATAGATAAATATATTTAGATATATGAGGTGATTTTAAACAATATGTATAATGTGCTGAGATATAAAGACTTCCTTTTAAGTCTCTGTAAATATCATTTTAAATTTATCTAAAGGTTTTTCTTTGAAATATTAATTTTTTGATACATTTTAGTATAAAAAGTTCAAATGATAGTAATTATATATAAACTATGGAAGGCAACTATTTACTTAATTCCTATTATTATGGAAAATTATAGTGGTTAAAAAAGCAGTTCAAAGAAAAAGTGTTTTGAGCAGAACAGAAATTGATTTTCTAAATACATTCATTAATATTAATTGAAAAAACAATTTTGAATCATTTGAAAGCAGAAATGAGAGGAATTAATTATGTTTAGGTAACTCAGTTTTAAAATAAAATTTGAAAAATAAAAGTATTTATAATACCTTATACTTTAAATTGCAATAGTATAGTTAATATGATTATATAAATTGGGGTCTGTAGAGATAGTACACTGTGTAAGGTAGTTGCCTTCAATATACTAACCTGAGTTAAATCTTCAGCAACACATATAGTCCTCAAAGCATTATATAGAGTGATCTGAGTGCAAAACCAGGAGTAAACTTTGAGAAAATGTTCCCAAACAAAGGAAAATATATAAATCAATTTAATAAAAATAGTGTTTTTGTTTACTAAAAGTAGTTTTTAAAGAAAAGTGGAGAGGAAAGGTTTTTTTCTTTTGCAAAAGGTCAAAAGCAGAAACATTTTCCTCTGTTTCTAAGCCACTAAATGTTTGTATTAGTTTGACTTCACTGGATTATTTTTTCTCTCATTTAGTGAAACCATTTAATCACTGGATTTATCAAGATATTTACAAGATTTGCAGACTAGTTATAAAATAAGTTCATAACTTATGTTTGGTTAAGATATGAGATGAGAAAAAAAAAGCTGATTTGTTATACTGAGTATTCAAATGTGTTTTCTGAAGATACTTTGACCCACTCCATTAAATTGTCTCTGTACCTAAGAGGAGAGAGACAGAGAGACAGAGAGAGACAGAGACTGAGACAGAAGAGGAAAAGTATCTGCTATGGAGGCAGGCTAGGGGTTAGGGGAGGGAATTTGGGGACATTGGTGGTGGGAAAGGGGAAATGTGCACTGTTGAAGGGATGGTGCTGGAACATTGTGTGACTGAAACTCAGTCATGAACATCTTTGTAATTATATAACTCATGGTGGTATAATAAAATATGATTTTTAAATAAAAGATTGCTCTCAAGAATTAGAAATATAAAATTCTGAAACATAGTTAGGTTAGTGAATAAGTACAATTATTATAAAGAATAAATAAATGTTAATGTCAAACTGGAGTACCTTCGCAGAGATTTAGATTCTCTACCTACATCCTTGATTCAATAAAGAATTACTGGTGCTTTCCATAAAGAAAATACATTGCAAGTGGTAAATGTAACACATACAATATAGCTACAGAGCACTAGTACACTTTAACACATATTAACCCATTTTCAGATCTACATTGATTTATTTCAATCAGAAAACTCAAGCAATCTGGTCACCATCACATAACATATATGGCTAAACTAACACTGTATGGCTGAATAGACAGAAGGTGAGAAACTGTATTGTTGCATCTCTTACTAATATGCTGATCTGCCAGTCCAGGTGAGGCTCCTAGGGCTGACATCACTGGGAATAATCCAGCACAGAAAGCAGAGCCCCTCCCTTCTCAGCTCCCAGAAGCTCCCACACCCAACCTGTGCCTTAAAAATAGTCTCACACCACAGCTCCTCACTCTCCCTCAGTTCGCTGGTTTGCAACTTCATCTTCTGCCAGGAAGTCTGCCTTCAAAGACTCATCTCCAGCACAGCAAGAACACCAGAACACCATGAGAAAAACAGTAACAAAACATCAGGTTCAAGGAGTGAAGACATTACTGAAAACAAAATCCTCAGACAACGTCTTTGGTGACACTGTGATGATGATGTTCAATGAATTTAAAGAGACAATAGCACATGTAGTCTGCAAAACAAAGAAAATATACCAGTTAAAATAAAAATTTTAAAAAATCCTTACTACAACCAGATATGACAGATTAAAGAATGTGGTAGTTGATATAAAAACAATTCAGCAGAAGTTTGACTCGCAGAATGGCAGAAGTTAAGCAAAAGATGAGGAGCTCTAAATGAGAAGGAAGAAACCTCAACTAGTAAAACAAATAGTAGGTTGAGAGTAGTTTGAAAAAGAAATGAACAGCATACCAGAGCATTGTGGGGGGTTCAAGAAAAACAATGTAAGAATAATCATTGGAATATCTGAGGTACAGAAAGTCAAATGTAATGAAGAAACAATAGTTAAAAAATTGACCTATGTGAATTTGCTAGAGTTGAAGATTATAGTCACCAAGATCCAAGAGACCAGAAGAGTCCCCATAAAATTGGACACAATTATGAAAATTCCAAGACACATTGTACTCAAAATGACAAAAGCTAAAGATAGAAAGACTGAATGCAGCAAGATCAAATGGATGAACTTACATAAAAGGAAAGTCTATAATATTTACAAATATCTCGAATAAGTCTGTGATCCAGATGACTATGGAGGGGTATACCACAAAAACTAATGAAATGAATAACTCACCAATACTCTATCCAGCTCTACACTTATTCAGGTTTGTAGGAAACATAGGGAGCTTCATGCACACGGAGCAGTTTAGGGAATTTGTTGGATAACAGGCATAGCTAGCTCGGAAAATTTGCTGTTTTACCTACTCACAGCTTAATCTTTTTATATGTTTTAAGCCAGGGTTCATACTAATGAGATCTCTCTTCTATGTAAACATTGATGGAAGGTGTGGCAGTTACAGAAATCATCTTGACTCTGAATGAGTAACATCTGACTTATTATACATTTAATATGACTTCTATGTTATCTAGATTGGGCACATCTCCTCTTTGTATCCACGGCACCCAGCGTGGGACAGTTAGAATTTACCAGGAGACTATCATTCTGGCTACATTGAGTCTATCATTTAAGATTATAGGAAGGAGCATACTAGTTTGCCCTCAAGTAGGCGAGTGTGATCATTTCAGTATATGGAGAACAAGATACTCAGATTCACCCTGGTGCAGATAATAAACAAGAGAACCTTGTGGGTATCATCTAGATTATATGAAGCCCATGAAATTAAGATGTATTACCTTATATCATCCCCCTCTATATCTCCAGTTTTTACATAATCCCTTCTTCTTGGAAGAAGGGATTAGTCCTGGCATACTCCTTTGTTTATACCTATAATAGGGTGTGGCACCACCCTAATACACTCTTCTAATATCTAGAAACTGTTTAGAGTTCTTTGTTGACAAGACCCTCTCTGAAGTTAGGGTTACTTTGATGTATATAAGGGGACTGACTTGAGGTACTCACCCCTTTTTTGGTAGGGCTCTCTCTCTGGTGAGATCCTCTTTGGTAGGAGACTTGGGCTCTTGTGTATGGTCTAAGTTATGACCAGAAATAAGGTCTTCCATTATATTGGATAGCATTGGTAGAGCTTTTGTACTATTAAAAGCTTTTTTGGACTGCACTGGACTCGTGAGTTTTCATCCATTCCAGGTGGCTTCGAGGTAGAAGAGAACTTCTGTCCTGATACTGTTGGGGACCCTAGCAACTCCCTGATAGGAATTCATTGCCTTGAAACTTGTTTTGCAAGAAGAGTTAAAAGAGAATCTCTAACACTTGATCACCTGACTTCCCGTAGATCAATTACTTGAGCAGGCACCAGTAACATCTCAATATGTCTTGGCACATGCAAGATAGCCCAAGGTCATCTTCCCACTCCAGAAACATAAAGAGCATCAAACCATTCCATCAAGTCATGGGAATGAGGTCTAAGATTGTTACTGGGATTGGGCATGTCAAATACGACATGGGTAGCTTGCCAGGCTCTGCTGTGTGGGTGGGATAATCTTGTAGTGACCTCAAAACTAGAGCATTTATTGATGAACCATGCGGTCACTTGTGGCTGCGCAAGCCGGGCTGTGATCAGCTCTTCTGCTGGATGGAGTTCTGACGAGTGGGGAGTCTGGATGTGGAAAATGGCAGCTATCATGGTGTGGGGGTTCCTCTGGCTTCTTGAGAGGCTCTACTGGGGTGGTGGGCCAGGGCTAGAATCCGCCATCCCACCCGGATGCCTCATGATCAGCTGGACACAGGGAGAGCAAGTGGCAGTTAGTCCCTTGTGTGTGAGTCTCTGGATCGGCATACCTGGGCCGGGCTTGGAAAAACTGCTGCAGGGTGGGTCAGTGATGAGCCAGGTTCTGTCTAAAGGACAGGAAAATCTCCCCAGTATCTAGCATTGAGTATAGCACTCAGAAATGGGGTGCATAGTAACCTCTACTAGATTAAAAAAGCTAGGTTTACACCTAGCTTACTTATATACATTTTCAATTATGTGTAATGTCATTTATAAGTTGAAATCGTGCATGTTATAAGTAATTTAAAATCAGTTAGCAATCAAACATCACAAATTTACTTTTATTAAATTATTTCCTGATAATTCCAATTTTCATTCCTTTATGTTTATTTGGATAAAGTGATATGTAACTAAGATGTTTTAAGCCTGCCAAGCAGAAAGACTCTGGAGTAGGAAGGAACCTGTGGATATTATGGAAGGAGTGGGACATTAGTGGTGGGATTGGTGTTAGAACATTGTATGCCTAAAACAACAACAATTATGAACAACTTTGTAAATCACAGTATCTGAATGGCGCCCAGGAGGGATGGCGGGTTCTAGCCGTGGCCCACTACCCCAGCAGAGCCTTGCAACAAGCCAGGTGACCCCCACTCCATGAGGGCCTCCATTTTCCACATCCTGACTTCCCTCTCATCAGAACTCCACCCAACAGACGAGCCATCACAGCCTGGCTCATCGAGATCCACCCTGCAGCAGTCATTTTTAAATCTGGCTCAGGTATGCTGATCCAGAGACTCACAGACATGGGGCAGAGCTGCTACTGGTTCTCCCTGGGTCCAGCTACCCACAAGGAATCCAGGAGGGATGAAGGGTTCTAGCCCTGGTCAGCCACCCCAGTCCCAGCAGAGCTTTGCAACAAACCAGACAACCCCCACTCCATGAGGGCCTCCATTTTCCACATCCGGACTTCCCTTTTGTCAGATCTCCACCCAGCAGACCAGCCTTCACAGCCTGGCTCGCTCGGCCACAAGCAGCCTCGCAGTTCATCAATAAATGCTGGATTTAGAAATGACTACAAGGGTATGCTACCCACACGGCAGAACCTGGCAAGCCTTCCGTGTCGTATTTGATATGCCAGATACCAGTAACAATTTTAGACCTCATTCCCATGACCTGATGGAATGGTTTAAGGCTCTTTATGTTCCTGGAGCAAGCAGGTGCCCTTGGGCTCTACTAGCATGAGACAGGACATATGGAGATGTTACTGGGGCCTACTCGAGCCAATCCATGATGAACGGGAAGGCAGTGATACAGTGACAGTATCTGAATAAAATAAAAAGAACAAGAATGCAGTGTATTTAAATATCATAAAAATAAAGACAAAACAATCGGGCTTAAAATAATAAAAAAATAAAGGAAGTATCAGAATGGTGATAAAATCTAAACCATAGGATATTTTTGTTTTACCATGTATAAACTCATCACCAAGATCGCCAAGAATAAAGGAATCTTCTATTTCTCATACTGGGTTTCATTTTCTCCTACTCTTCCTTGAGAGACAGATAGAAACTTCAGGTAATATGTCAATCTTGAGTGTTCCTGCACAAAATTAATTTACTACTTCTTTTTCTAGATTTGTATTAGTGTTTCAAAGAGAAAAATAAGCATGCACATGAAGGACTTTGAAAATAATGTCCCAATAATAAATACGAATTTAAATATGTCAAACAAAAGGCATATATGAAAAATCCATAACATAAGGAATGGAGATAGCAAATATAAATGTATATAACTCATTGTCCTATTATCTCAAATATGGTACTGTGATGGAAATGAAGGGAGAAAATTCTTTTTTTTTCTTTGCTTTTTGGGTCTCACCCGGCAATGTTCAGGGTTTCTCCTGGCTCTGCACTCAGGGAATTACTCCCGGCGGTGCTCGGGGGACCATATGGGATGCCGGAGATAGAACCCAGACCGGCTTGGGCCGGCCGTGGTGCAAGGCAAACGCCCTATCCACTGGGCTATCGCTCCGGCCCCATGGGGAGAAAATTCTTAACAACAGATGACATGGATGAAACTAGTATGTACTGCCTAAATGTTTGTCTTGGGGATGTTGCTATAGGATCAATTTGTTTGATAGATGCAGTTCTGATTTATATCAATTAAAAAAAAACTAATTTGCCAAGAAGTTTGTATTTCCATGCCATTTCCTTTTGTTGATTTTAGATGTAACAGAAAAGCCTGGGGCATGATATAAAGCACTTGCCACTTATATTCAATATAGATTTTAAAAAGAAAAGCATCTTCATCTCTTACTGCCGGGAGGATGAATATACTAGTTATTGGTCAGATAATTAACAACTAAACACTTAAACTAGTGAGAACGGGTGCATTATAGTCATGTTGGCTGAGAGTTGGTCTAAGATATATCACATCACCAAGGGGGAAACAGACAATTCATGTAATGGTTAGTTTTGTAGAGAAATGAAAATGAGACATTTTGATACACATGACTCGTTACAAGTAAGTCTGGATGTATCTCTGTGCATATCATAGCTTCTAAAGAAAGGGTACATATGGCTCACAAAGACATTCCTTAAAATATCGGATTCTGAATTTTTTTACTTCTATGATATAATTTCTTGGGACCTGGAGATGGTAAAGCATATAAAGCACTTGTCTTGCATGCAGCTAAACTAGGGCTTATGCCTGGCACTGCACATGTTCCCCTAAGCACTGCTAGGAGTGATCTCTGACTACAGAGCCTGAAGAGACTCCTGAGAACACTGAGGTGTGGTCTCCAAACCAAGCAAACCAAAACATCCATGGTAAAATTTCTTTATTCTGTTAATAATAAAGTTTAAACTTGGAGCTATGTTGGACTCGGCCAGGGGCTGGCCGAGCCCTTTACTGACCTCCAGAGCTCAATGGGTTGCTTCCACGTGGAGCCAGCAGTGCAGTTGTGGGTCTGGAGTGGTTGGGTCTGGATGTTCTCTCTTCCAGGGAGCTCTGGAGAACGGAAAAGGCCTCGGTCAGTCCCTGGGCGAGTCCAACATAGCTCTAAGGGTTTCTTCACGAGTGTGGGGATGGGCCATGTTGGCTGGACTTGGAGTGGGGATTTGGGCTCCTCCCATTCCTCCACCTCCATGCCAGCAACACCGAAAGAGAGACACTCCAGACCCACAGCTCTGTCAGCGCACTGCCGCGGAGTAGCCGCATGACAGTCTTAGATAGTATTGGATTTTAGGATCAGGTCCTTCCCAGGATCTTTCACATTTATACACTGTATACAGTTCTAGGTAGGTTCTAGTCATGACCCATAAATCCAGTGAGCCTGACAAGAAGCCAGAGGAAGCCCCACACAATGAGGTTTATCATTCTCAACATCCAGTCTCCACAGCTCCTCAGAGCTCCACCCAAGAGAAAACCTGATCTTTCCCCGTTGAGTTTCATCAGCCAGATGCTCAAGATAAGAGCCTTCTACTAAGAGTATACATCCTACACAGCAGAGCCTGGCAAGCTACCTATGTTTTATTTGATATGCAAAAACCAGTAATAATTATAGACCTGATTTCCATGACCTGAAGGAATGGTTTGAGGCTCTTCCTGTTGCTGGAGCAAGAAGATGCCCTTGGGCTACACTTGCCTGCAATAAGATGTATGGAGATGTTACTGGTGCCCACTCGAGCAAATTGAACAACAGGAAGACAAATGATACATGTGAAGTGATATTATAACTTTATTTGTCTTTCATATTTTTAAAGGCAACCTATGCCAAATTAAAGAAATACTAACATTGGGTAAATGCTTCACTGTCACTATCACTGTCTTCCTGTAAATCATTGATTTGCTTGAGCGGGCACCAGTAACATCTCAACACATCCTGCCACATGCAAGATAGCCCAAGGGCATCTGCCCACTCCAAGAACATACAGAGCCTCAAAACGTTCCATCAAGTCATGGAAATGAGGTCTATAATTGCTACTGGTATTTGGCATTTCAAAAATGACACAGGCAGCTAGTCAGGCTCTGCCGTGCCTGTGGAATACTCTTCAGTCACCTAAATGCTTAACTCTAATAACTTTATGCAATTTAGTCAAAACTTTGTTTTTATTTGCTTTTTGGGTCACACCCAGCAATGCTCAGGAATTACTCCTGGCTCTGTGCTCAGGAATTACTCCTGGCACTCCGTGGGGACCATCTGGGTTTCTGGGGGATCGAAACAGGGTCAAGTGCATGCAAGAAAAACGCCCCTACCCCCTGGACTATTCCTCCAGTTCAATTTAGTCAAAACTTTGGAGTTACACACTTTGGTACATGAAAGAGAAAGAGGCGTCTCAGACAGATTAAGTAACTTGTTCAAAGTCACAAACTACTAAATTCCTGGCAGAGCAGGGTCTGATTACTTATTTAGTGCCATTTCCCCCATACTATGCAATCTTCAGAGATTTTCACAAGACTATAGACTTAATCGTTTTTCCGGAGTAATTATTTACTTTAGAAATAACACTTACTCCAGGTTTTGATAGGCTTACAAAAAAGCTGCCAGCATAATTGGTTTCGTTTTCAGTAAAAGCTGCAATTTAAGCTAAAACTAATTTTTTTAAAAAAAAAATCAGTGAGCTCATTGCATGCAATTAAAAAAAAACTTATTGTAAATGCCTGAAACTAAAATCAAAGTCATCATATAATATGAATTTTCCAAATTAAAACACTTATTAAAATATGTTTTTACTGAGCAAACCAAGATTTTTCAGTGCTTAATAAGTGAGAAACAGAGATGCATAAAGCTTCCATTATTCTCTGCTTTTTCTGAATGCAGCTAGAACAAAGACCTGATCTCAATGATCTTCCAAAATCCACTCAAATGAAGTCAGCATGATTTACATATTTAATAGCATTAAGTAAAAGGACAACAATGTATTTGTATGACCTTTGAGGTATTTCTTAAGGCTGTCCTGATCTAAAGAAAATATTTTTAAAAACTTTTGCCCTCTAATGTCTTTGTCCCTTGTGCTTTCGATGTCAAATTAGCTTAGAACTGAATGTCTACTTCAAGAAAAGTTTCTAAAAAGGACATATTCTAGTATTTTACCTAAAAGGCAGTGAGATCTAAAAGAAAAATGAAAGTGGGAAATTTTTATCTAACTTGACTTAAAGGAAGAAAGTGCAACAGAAATAGTAGTCTTATACCTTTTCAGATCAGAACTCATTTTTAAAAGTAGTATTGCTTAAAATTACCTATTATTACAGATTGATGATGATGACAGTGATGATGATGGGAGTGATGGTGGTAGGACAATGATAGTACAGATGGTTATCATGATTCCTTTTGTTTTGGTTTTTGGTTTTCTGTGTCACACCCAGCAATGCTCAAGGCTTACTCCTGACTCTGTGTTCAGGGATCACTCCTTGCAATTATACATAGTATAGGGATTGAACCCAGAACCCCTTATGCAAGACATGTACCCCAACCATTGTACTATTGATCCACCACACATTTTTTTTACAACAGAGATATTGTTAAAAAAGAAAGGTAAATATCACAATTTACCTTTCTTCAGAGTGGACAGTACATATGAATGGATAGACTCAGAGTAAGAGGACATAACCCATAGACTCTTGGATTAACTCTAAATTGAGAAACAGTCCACAAAATAGATGAATTAAGATTATGTTAGAGAAAATACCAGACAAAAACATGTTAATTAAAGCTTGTGATGGTTCATAATTTTTCTTTGAAATAAGAATAACTCAAAAGCCTACTTTTACAACTCAAAATAATCTTCCTCTAAGACTGCTGATGACTGTAATTCTAGTCTCCATTTCAATCATGCTCTCATTCTTGATCAAAACAGCTTCAGTGAATTGTGAGATGATTGTCTGGAGTCAGACTTTGCCCTGTTGCATGGAATTGCATCTCTTGATAAGGTAGACTAAGGACAAGGGGGAAAGCTTAAAATAGTAACTAATTCACTTTTCTTCTCTCTTACTCTTTTCTAGATTTGAAAACTAAAGAGTGAAAGAAAGCACTGATCATTATCCACCCTTTATTTCTCCTCTTGATTTTGTCAGTTTGTTCATATCATAAACAAAAATTTCTTGAATAGATCTAAATATCAACAAGTAAGTAGAGGGCCAGAGCTACAGTCCAGCTGGTAGGGTATTTGCCTTGCATGTGGCCAACCAGAATTCAATCCCTGTCATCCCATTCCCAAGCAGCTATGCCAGGAGTAATTACTGAGGGAAGAGCCCAGAGTAACCCCTGAGCATTGCAAGGTTTGACCCAAAAAAGCAAAAAAAAAAAAAACCTGAAACAAACAAACAAGTAATCAGACACTTGAGTTACAAAATTTGTTAAATAGAAAAAAAATATTAAAAATGCCTTATTACAAAATTATTTACATCTGACAAGTGCTATAAAATGCTAATTGCTTTATTATTATTGAATTTCAATAATGTCTTGCCGAGAGACAGACATGGGGCAGAGCTGCTACTTGCTCTCCCTGTGCCCAGCCGCTCACAAGGAGCCCAGGAGAGATGGCGGGTTCTAGCTCTGGCCCAGCAGAGCCTTGCAACAAGCCAGATGACCCCCACTCCATGAGGGCCTCCATTTTCCACATCCGGACTTCTCTCTCGTAAGAACTCCACCCAGCAGACCAGCCTATCACAGTCCAGCTCGCGCGCCGCGCGGTTCATCATTAAATGCTGGACTTAGAGATGACTGCAAGAGTATGCTACCTGCACGGCAGAGCCTGGCAAGCTACCCGTGTTGTATTTGATATGCCAAATACCAGTAACAATTATAGACCTCAATCCGGAATGGATTGTGGCTCTTTATGTTCCTGGAGCAAGCAGATGCCCTTGGGCTCTACTAGCATGAGACAGGACATATGGAGATGTTACTGGGGCCCGCTGGAGCAAATCGATGAACAACGGGAAGACAGTGACAGTGACAGTGTCTTGCCGTAGTAAGCTCAGAATTAAACCTTCATTCTTTCTAAGAAAAGAAATGTTCTTTTCTGTTTTATGTTTGTGTTTTATTTTTGTTTTGATTAATTTTTTGTTTGGCCATGCTCAGGGGTTACTCATGGCTCTGCATTCAGGAATTCCTCCTAGCAGTGCTTGGGGAGCATATGGAATGCCAGAGTTTGAACCTAGGCAGTCACACACAAGGCAAAAACTTTGCCGGCTATCACTTGTCACTTGTCTTCCCATTATTCATCGATTTACTTGAGCAGGCACCAGTAATGTCTCCATTCCTTGGGAATGAGGTCCATTATTGTTACTGTTTTTGGCATATCGAATACACCATGCATTAGTAGCTTGCCTGGCTCTGCCATGGCTCTGGTTAATCCCAGGGGACCCAGTATTTTTCTACATCAGACCATCAACCATCCAGGGCCCATGGGGCAGAGCCCTAGGTGTAGACAAGCCTGTCTCCTGTCTGTCACCTGCTGAAGCATCCTAGAGAATTGGCAAGAGAATGGCCAGAGTACTACCGAGTGACCCAAAGACCGAAATAAAAAAAAAGTAAAATCATGTTTTAAAACAATTCCAGTGGTATGTCTTTTGGCCATTCGAACTACTTCCTTGCTGAAGTTTCTGTTCATTTCTTCTCCCCAATTTTTGATGGGGTTGGTTGTTTCCTTCTTGTAAAGTTCTACCAGTGCCTGATAGATCCTGGATATTAACCCCTTATCAGATGGGTATTGGGTGAATATTCTTTCACATTCTATGAACTCTCTTTGTATCTTGGTCACTGTTTCTTTTGAGGTGCAGAAGCTTTTTAGCTTCATATAGTCCCATATGTTTATCTTTTCTTCTAGCTGTTTTTTTAGTAATATTTTTTTTTGCTTTTTAGGCCACACCCGGCGATGCTCAGGGGTTACTCTTGGCTCTGCACTCAGGAATTACTTCTGGCGGTCCTCGGGGGGACCATATGGGATACCGGGATCGAACCTGATTTGGCTGCGTGCAAGGTATATGCCCTACCTGCTGGAATATCCCTCCGACCCCAAAATGATTAATGATGAAGAGAAAATGCTCATCATCATTAATCATCAGAGAGATACAAATCAAAACAACAATGAGATATCATTTCACACCACAGAGACTGGCACATATCCAAAAGAGCAAGAACAACAAGTGCTGGCATGCATGCGGAGAAAGGGGGACACTCATTCACTGTTGGTTGGAATGTCAACTGGTACAGCCTTTTTGGAGAACAATATGGACATTCCTCCAAAGATTAGAAATTGAACTCCCATTTGACCCAGCCATACCACTCCTGGGAATATACTCTGGAAAGCCAAAACATGCAGCGGAAACACCATCCCTACTTTTATATTCATAGCAGCATTATTCACAATAGTCAAAATCTGGAAACAATCAGAGTGCCCGAAAATTGATGACTGGATAAAGAAACTTTGTACATCTACACAATGGAATACTATGCAGCTGTTAGGAAAAATGAAGTTATGAAATTTGCCTATAAATGGATGGACATGGAGAGGATCATGCTGAGTGAAATTACCTAGAAGGAGAGAGACAGATATAGAATGACTGCATTTATTTGCATAACATAAGTATATATACATAGATATACATATTATGATACCAATATCCAAGGTCAGGGGAAATGTGGATCAGGAGGTCTTGCCAAAGTTTGAAACTACCACACATGTGTGGGAGCAGAAGTTAGGTAAGACAGAGAAAGGAACAGTGGAGCAATGATTGTTGAAAGTCCATTATTATCCACAACATGTAAGAGAGGGAAGAGAGAGAGAGAAAGGGAGAGAGAAAGAGAAAAAGAGAAAAGAGATGGAGAAACTGCCTTGGAGGCAGGCTAGGGGAGGGGGAGGGTATTGGGGACATTGGTGATGGGAGGTGGGCACTGGTGGAGGGATGGGTGCTGGAACACTGTCACTTGATCACTTGAATCCCGTTACTCATCGATTTGCTCGAGCGGGCGCCAGTAACATTTCCATTGGACCCTATCACGTGCCAATGTAGCTGGAACACTGTATGGCTTTAAACCCAAACATGAACATTTTTGTAATTGTCAAAAATAAATTTAAAAAGTAAAAATATTCCAGTGGTAATGCATATCCCAAAGACAAAAACTTAGGTCAACTGGGTGTAGCCCTGGGTGCAGGGTTAGGTCAACTGGGTGTAGCCCTGCTGATCCCCTGAACAGCAGTCCAGAATTTCTAGGAATTGCCTGAGCCCACTAAGCATTGCTTGAGAGCACAAGCACAGAAAATGCTTACAACAAATTCACAATCATATATGCTATATAAATGCTACGGAAACATGAGACACAAATCCACTTTAAACCTCGTGGACTGTGGACTGTGAAGTAACACAATAGGAATTTACCCCAAGAAGAAAGAACTGTAAACAGTCCTGATTTGTATTGTGTGCAACATGAAGTTACAAAAAAATTTTTTCTGCAGTCACCAGTATATTATACGCTTGAAATATTTTTACAACTTAATAAAATATACTGTATAAGTATCTTCCACATTGGATGTCCCTCTCGTCAGAACTCCACCCAGCAGCAGGCGAGTCTATCAAAGCCCGGATCATCGACACCAACCCTGCAGCAGTTTTTTTTTTTTTCAATCCGGCCCAGGTATGCTGATCCAGAGACTTAGAGACATGGGGCGGAGCTGCTACTTGCTCTCCCTGTGCCCAGCCGCTCACGAGGCACCCGGGAGGGATGGCGGGTTCTAGCCCTGGCCCGCCACCCCAGCAGGGCCTCACAACAAGCCAGATGACCCCTCTCCACCCATGAGGGCCGCCATCTTCCACATCGGACTTCTCTCTCGTCAGAACTCTACCCAGCAGCAGACTTGCCTATCACAGCCCAGCTCGTGCGGCTGCTTGCTGTTCATCAATAAATGCTATATTTAGAGGTGAATACAAGAGTATGCCACCCACATGGCAAGCCTGGCAAGCTGCCCATGTCGTATTTGGTATGCCAAATACCAGTAACAATTATATTAGGTCATGGGAATGACCTAATATAATTGTCTGAGGCTCTTTATGTTCCTGGAGCAAGCAGATGCCCTTGGGCTCTACTAGCATGAGACAGGACATATGGAGATATTACTGGTGCCCCGCTCAGGCAAATAGATGATGAATGAGAAGATAGTGATAGTGATAGATAGTATAAGCATCTAAAGATCTGAGAAGCATGTATACTATTAACAGGCAGAATTCAGCACAATATATTCATGTGTGCACTTATAAAATGTGTATTTACCCATGAATTATGGGTAAATACAATGAGATCTAATCTAAAATGATACATATCAAACTGTTGACAATAGTTGTCCCTTTTCTGTTGGACAAGAGAAATGAACAAAAAGGAGCCAAGGAGGCTGGAGATAGCCCTAGGGTATATATTAAATAGCACATACATGCTGTTGACATTAGGTATCTAAAATCTTTTTAATTCCCAAAAGGTAAAAATATGCAATTTAAAAAACTTTAATATCAAAAAAAAACTTTTGAAACCCCAAAACCAAAATAATAAGTGAATAAATGAATATAGATCAATAAATAAATGGTATTTAGCATTGTCCATAAAATCCCTATACATTTTTTACTGCTAACTAAATAGAAGCTTTACTTTAGAAGCCACAAAAGGATTAAATGGCCTATAGACACTGGTTATATTGACAGTTATCTTTCAAAAGAAGTGATATTCAAAATTCCTTTTTTAAGATTTTTCTGTATTTAAAAAATAATTATCAAGGGAATGAAGCTATAGTACAGCAGGTAAGGAATGTATTTGCCTTGCACACACCCAACCAGGGTTCAGTCTCCGGCATCCCAAATGGTCCCCTGAGCACCGTCAGAAAGAATTCCTAAAAGCAGAGCCAGAAGTAATCTCTGAGCACTGCCAGTGTGGCTCCAAAACCTTTTTTTTAGTCATTATCAAAATATAAAGTTTATTGTAAAATTTGCACAATTAATGTAAGTTAATTGTAAAATCTGCACTTTTAATAAACCATAGCAACAACTGATCAGCCTTTTCAAACTGATAGACATGACTCAGACAAAACCATTGTTCTATCATTATAAAACTACCTTCACTACAGTATGTGAAAGCCTTACTATCAACATTTCCAAATAAATAGTCCTATTTATTTATTTATTTATTTATTTATTTATTTATTTATTTATTTATTTATTGCTTTTGGGTCACACCAGGCGACGCTCAGGGGTTATTCCTGGCTCTGCACTCAGAAATTACTCATGGCCGTACTCAGGGGACCATATGGGATGCCGAGGATCGATCCTGGGCCGGCATAGGCCGGCCCTGTGCAAGGCAAACGCCCTACCCGCTGGGCTACGCTCCGGCCCCAATAGTCCTATTATAAAAGGTAAAAAAAAAAACTGGAGAGAAAAGGGACACTAAAATACCTATCAGGTGGAGAGACTCCAGCTCACTGCTAAAGCAAAGCCAAGCAGTCATCTACAGATTCCAGAAAATGCTCAGAGGCTAGCAGCCACATCCGCAGGAAGACCAGGGTGGGTCTTGGGAAGTCACGTGACTGCGGCACAGGAAGTGTCAGAAGAGCAGGATCCTGGCAAGCAGATCCTCCCACTTCCCCTTACACACCAGTCACACAGGATCTATGGCAAGCAGATCCCTCTTGCATACCAGTCACGCAGGATCCACAACGAACGGATCTCTCTCCACTTCCCCTTGCACACCTGGCGCCCTTTCTAAGGGCAGCTCTGCCCCCTCAGGGAGAGGGGCTAAGAGTACATACAGAGCAACAATTCAACTTTCAGTCAGGCGCGCTTTCCAGCCGGCAATGAGAGCTTGGCTCTGGAAACTGAGCTGGGAGCTGGAGAGACAGCAGAGAGGTTAGGTAGGTGCTTGCCTAGCACTCAGCTGGGCTACAGCACTGGTTTGAATCCCAACACCAGGTATGGTCTCCCAGGCATGGCCAAATGTGGCACCTGGATACCCTTGCATGGGGGCAGCCTATCTTCCCAGCCAAAAAAAATATAGACCTGAGTCCTAACAACTGTAGCTAGCAGCAGTCTGTGCCAGCAGGGTCCCCCTTCTCATCTCTGACAAGAGCCGAGCATCCATCCACAGCCCACACACAGCCCACAGTCTCTTTGCAGGCCAGGGTGAAACGGACCCTTCACAGACAGAGACTAGCAAAAGAGGCTCAGAGGCAGCAAGGAGCCAGAAAGGTGCTCTCCTGCTGGGTGCTCTCCACCCTCCCATCCACACTGACAACACTGCACTAATCAACTGAGATGGGTTTGGTTTAAGGGCTTCTTTGGGGATGGGGTGGGGGGGGTGGCTGGAAGGATGAGAACTGGGGCCACATCCAGCAGTGCTGTGGAGTATACCCAGCTGTCTGCTCTACAGTCGCTCCCAACAGGGCTTGGAGGACCACGTGGCACTGGGGAATGGAACCAGGGTCACACACATGCAGAGCCAGCTCCTTCACCTCTGTGCTAGCTCTTCAGCCCTCAACTGAGACTTCCTAGCTCCTAGGCCATTACAATGGCTCTCCTGTCCTGGAAACAATCCAATAGGAAAGGCACCAAGTGACTGAAGAAAAAATTAACTAGCTGTAGACAAAGAAAATTTCTGAAGGCAAACAATGTAAAAACAAGATGTAATTCCTCAATGAAAACATGTCCACAAAGGGCAGAAATAAAAATAGGAGAAAAGGGTTTAACAAAGAATGAAGATCTGGGGACACTGGTGGCAGGACTGGTGATTAAATAGTGTATGTTAAAAGCAGGGGCCAGAGCGATAGCCCAGTGGGTAGGGCATTTGCCTTGCACGCGGCCGGCCTGTGCTGGCCTGGGTTCGATCCCCGGCATCCCATATGGTCCCCGAGGGACCACCAGGAGTAATTCCTGAGTGCAAAGCCAGGAGTAACCCCTGAGCATTGCTGGGTGTGACCCAAAAAAGCAAAAAAAAAAAAAAAAAAAAAAATGTAAAGCCCAACCATGAATAACTTTGTAATTCTCAGGGTTTTAATAAAATAAAATTGGGGTGGGGGAGAATGAAGAAGAGTCATCATAACAAACTTGAGGAATCTTAACTAAATATAGGAAACAAGTCCAAGAGATGGGGTGAAAAAAGAGCTGGAAGAACACAAGAAATGCTTTAAAAGAGATTGAAGACATTAATAAACTCCCAGTCTGGAGAGACAGTCTAGTATAAGAGGTCGCTCCTTGCATGCAGCAGACACAGTTTGATATCCAGCTGCATTAGGTCCTGTGAGCATCAACAGGGGTCAGTCCTGAACAAAGTGCCTGGAGTAGGCCCTGGGGGCTACTGGGGAGTGGCGCAAAACCCCAAAACCAGACCAAAACAATTTCAGAGGTTGGGTTGAGTTGAGCTGAGAAGATAAATGTGTTGGATCCCCAGCACTGCATGTTCCCTCAAACACAACTGGGCGTGGCCCTGTGCCCCTTGAGTTCCATGTTGGGGAGTTCCTGCCAAATTCAAAGACAGTCTGAGATACAGGGTACACAGAGCACACAGAGGGAAGTCTAGCCTGCCATGGAAACGTTACTGAGCCTACTCAATCTCACAGAGGAAAGAGCATCGAAAATTGAAGATAAAAACCACACCATGACTCAAACAGAAATGGAAAGAGAAACATGAGTTAGGAAAAATAAAGAAAACCTGTCAGAAATATCTGACTCTGTTAGAAGGGTCAACATCAGTGTTACGGTAAACATTCGAGTCAGTGGCATGCCAGGACGTGGAGAGAGAAGGAAGCAGAGACAATATTTAAAGAAATGATAACTGAGAACTTCCTTAAACGCTAAGGAAAGGACTAATCATAGATGTTCAGGAAGCTGAGAAAACACCCAAAGTTCTGAATCTAGCATGACCTACAACAGGACAAAGTCATTGTCAAATTGTCAAAAGTAAATGATAAAGAAAAAATATTGAAAGCAACTAGAAAAGAAAACAGTAACATACAAAGACAACCCCATCAGGTTTTGATCAGAGTTCTTGGCAGAAGCCCTACAGGCTACAGGAGAGTGCAATGACATAGCACTTGTTTTCCGTTGTTCGTCGATTTGCTCAAGCAGGCACCAGTAGCGTCTCATTTGTTGGGAATGAGGTCCATTATTGTTACTGTTTTGGGCATATCGAATATACCACGAGTAGCTTGCCAGGCTCTGTGTGGCTCTGGGTTCATTCCAGGGGGCCCAGTCATTTTCTCTGTCAGACCATCAACCATCCAGGACCCACTGGGCAGAGCCCTGGGTGTCGACAAGTCTGCCTCCTGTCTTCTACCTGCTAACACAGCCAGGTCCCACAGCCACACCTGCAACACCTCGAGGGGCAGGAATGACATGGTCACATGATTAAAACATAATCTGCCAGCCAAGAACTTTACATGCCAGAATTACCTTCAAACATGGTGGAGAAATAAAGTCCTTTTCTGACAAACAAGAGCTAACAAAATTTATTATCATTATACCTGCACTTTAACAATGTTGTAATGAATTCTTCTACTTAAAAAAGACAAAGCAAAAGATAACAAAATCTTGAACAATACTATAAACAGTAGTAAAGTAACAAAAAACGTTATTTACTAGTAAAGTAACAAAAACCGTAAGGAAGAAAAATGTTCAGCAGACTTTACAGGAGGAAGTTGCCAGGTCTCCATGAAAAGTTTAATTCTCTTACCAATTCTATCTTTTTGGTGAACGCCCATTTTGGTACTAGAAACTCCTTGCTTGCACACCCTGGATTTCCAGATAGAGGCTATGTATGGAGTTATAATGACTTTGCCAGTGTCTAGGGTCCAGACAGGTCTTTCTGTTTTCCAGATGTTTTTAACTAGCAGAATAAGTGCTATCTTATCCCACTAGTTACAAACTAGGAAGTTTGATGCCTTCCTTAATCCTTCTGCAGACAGTTCATGCTGTTTAATTGAGGAATAGAATGAAAATGCCCATCTTCCTTTGTTTCATTTTTCAACTAGATGGATAGTTTCTTGTTGTTGATCAGGTTGTGAAAAGTCTTCAGAAAGTGTTTTGAGCATTTCACAGCAATTAGGAGTGGTAATTGCTTACAGCACAGTTTTGTCCACTTCATTTCTCACTGTGAGAAACTAGGTTGACTATTTAGTTTCATCCGGCAACAGAGTATCAGAGGGCACAAAACAGGGATGACAAGAGTCCAGTTGCTCTTCATTTCAGTGCAACATTCTCAGTTATGTTCTTCTCCTGTGGGCAAAATTGCCCATCAGATCAATAGTCTTCAAATGACAGTCACTTGTAGAAGTGTAACAGGGTGTTTGAGCATCGTAGACGAAATTGGAGGGCCCATATCTTTTTTAACACTGAAAAAGGGCTGCTGAGCGTTAATAAGATATTTAGCTTCTGTAAACCTTGTGTTCACAAATTATCACTTTTTCAGTATTGCCTCTGGTCACACTTTGGAATGTAAGTACAGTACTGAGATCTTGCCAATAATATATGTGATTTTTTTAAAATTTAAAATAATTAATTAAGGTTAAATAAATTCCAGCATGTTTCTAAAATGAAACATAAATAGACTTACATAATATGATATTATTAAATGAGCAAAGAATATAAATTATAACAGGACATGGAGCCAGAGAGATAATACAGTGATAAGATATTTGCCTTGCATGTAGCCAATCCAAGTTTGATCTCTGGTACCACATAGAGTCCCGTAAGCCTATCAGGAATGATCCTTGAATTCAGATCTAAGAATAAGCCTTGAGCACAACCAGTTGTGACTCAAAACAAAGAAGTTATAAGCTGGTATACAAAAGCCAGGCTTTACTGTTATACTCTGATTTTTAATTTGATTAAATATTTGCCTTTAATCATTTAATTTTTTGTATTTTTGAGTCTTTTAGATTTTAATGTTGAATACATTTTCACATGGAAATTCATGAGAACAAGTGCTAAGTCTTTTCTATAGACAATAAAGTTTTAAAAGTATTTCATTGTTTTGATAAATATACCTCTTTTATGATTTTCTAATACTTGTCCCTGTCTTTTTGTATTTTTTTAACTATATGCTTAAATAAATTAGTAAGTTAAGAACATCTGCCCTCCAAAATCTTTTTGAATATTTGCTTAATTGGAAGATATGTACTTGACCATTTCTAGAAATCACTGCATCAGTGTCTTCTCATTGTTCATCGATTTGCTTGAGCGGGCACCAGTAATATCTCCATACGTGCTGTCACAAGCAAGTATAGCCCAAGGGCATCTGCTTGCTCCATGGACAGGAAGAGCCTCAAACCATTCTTCAGGTCTTGGAATTGAGGTCCATAATTGTTACTAGTTTATGGCATATCAAATAAAACACGGTTAGCTTGCCAGGCTCTGCCTTGTAGGTGGTATACTCTCAGTAGAAGGCTCACATCTTGAGAGTTTACTGATAAAACTTAAAGGGAATGAAACTTAAAGGGGAAAAATCAGGTTTACTCTTGGGTGGAGCTTAAGGAACAATGGAGTCTGGATGTTGAGACTGACTGACCTCATGATGTGTGGGTTCCTCTGGCTTCTTGCTAGGCTTACTGGGATGATTGGTATCAGTTAGAACCTGCCTAGAACTGTATACAGTGTATAAATTGAAAGATCCTGGGAAGGACCTGATCCTAAAATCAGTACTATCTAAGAATGTCATGTGGCAGATCTGTGGCTATGTGCAGACAGAGCTGTGGATCTGGAGTGGGTCTCTCTTCCAGGGTAGCTGGCATGGAGGTGGAGTAAAGGGCAGAGGAGCCCAAATATCCACTCCAAGTCTGGCCAGCATGGCCCCTATCTCGCACTTGTGAGCGAACCCTTGGAGCAATGTTGGACTCGGTCAGGGGCTAGCCGAGCCCCTTACAGGGAGGGTCAGCTCCATGGGTTGTTTCCATGTGAGGCCGAGCAGCACAGCTGTGGGTCTGGAGTGGATGGGTCTGGATCTCTTCCTGGGTTGCTGATGGAGCTGTGGGTGTGGCGTGGGTCTCTTTTCTGGGGTTGCTGGCATGGAGGAGGAGGGAAGGGTGGAGGAGCCCAAATCCCAGCTCCAAGTCCAGCCAGCATGGCCCCTCCCCTCATGTGTGAGTGAACTCTTGGAGCAATGTTTGGACTCTGAATTTCTAGAAATACCAAGCAAAATACATATTTTGCTTCAAAAAAAAAAAACAAATTTCCACAGGCACTGTATAAAAATGTTTTTTTTAAGGTATAGCATTCAATCAACCTATGAGAATTAGGGAGTCAAGGTTCATTGAGGTTATCTCGATTCAGACATGTTAGCATGACATTTATTTCTGGAATGAGTAAAGAAAAATATTTAGCTAGATCAATGCTGTAGAAAGTTGTTACACGTAAATTCAGAGCAACAAATCAAGGGTAAATGAAACACTCAGTCATGCCCACTGTTTCATGCATTCTGAGAGTTAGTATAAATAAAATAATTCAATAGAAATTATCTTGCTTAGATGAACTAAAATCACTGCCTTTAAATTATAGCAGTTTTTATACCCAGACTGTGTTTGCCAGCTCTGTAGCCTGAAAATGAGAGTGATAAGGAAACCTGACACCGACATGCAGCTGTCTAAAAATTTGGGCTCTAACAGTAGCAAGTGGAAATAATGACCTTTCCAAAGATGCCCATAACTTTATTCCTCAAAACCATTAAATATGATGTTATATGATATAGAAATTGTAGATAAATTAATATTGCTAATTTGCTAATCCTGAAAAAGGAAGATGCTTTACATTTTAGTAGACCTAGTATAATTTCAAGTGTCGATAAATCAAAGGACAAATCATAAGAGTCAAGAGATGACATGAAAAAAGTCAACTATTTGGAAAACCTGAAGGAGAAATAAGAAAAGGAATATAAGAAATTTCTAGAATTATTCTGTTGCTAGTAAAAGCAAGAGAAAAATTAACCCCAAGTAACTTCATGAGGAATACAGTCCATCTGACACCTTGATTTATAAGTCAGATGGTGTCTGGGGACTAAATAAAATCATGAATGTGAAGTATTCGATTATGTGCTTGTGTTATAGTACAAAACTAATCCTATTCAAAACACATAGAGACAATTTTCCTGGTACCTGTATGATTCTTCTACGACTTAATGAATAGGTTACTAGGTGAGGGGTGGAGTGCAACTTGATCACTTGATCACTGAATCACTTGAATCCCGTTATTCATCGATTTGCTCGGCGGGAGTCAGTAACATTTCCATTGGACCCTATCACGTGCCGATGTAGCCCAATGGCATCTGGTTGATTCAGGAATATGAAGAGCCTCAAACTGTTCCTTCAGGGTCTTGACAAGGAAGTCTGACCATCTTGTAGGTTGGTGGCCACGTGATCTTTTGACATCCCATGGGATCCAGTCAGTAATGGCTCTAGTCCAGCAGTCGTCTCCAAATCGCAACATTTAATCAAATGCAACATTTAATCAAACAGCTATGTAGAATTTACAGGGCTAAATTCTGGAATAAAGCGGAGTGAGACAAACTTTGGACTTTGTATTTCAGAACAAACGAATGCAAGAAAACTCTGAGGCCTCAAAAAGCGAAGAGGACATTCTTTACATAGTGAGGGAGGGCAATTCACAAGATAAAAACATATAACTTAGAGTTTATCTGTCTAACTGTTTAACTCTAGGATAAGTTTAAAACTTATCTGCCCTGAGTTTAAATAATTTCTTTCAACAGAAGGCTATAGTTCATGAAAAATATGACTTTATTACACATATTATTCTGATTATAAATAATTTTCCTCTTGTTTAGTATTTCATAAATGGACTTAGATTTGAAATTGATTAAAATTTATTTGTGTTCTCATTTAAACATGAAGGTTTCACCTAAAGGCGCACAGAGATTTGTTTAATACAAATAGAGATATATTTTACTTGAAAATTCTAGAAATATTACTGATATAGGATGAATTTCTACATGTCAACAAATGGCTGGATTTGGGCAACTTCCTTATTTAGACATAGCCTGCGTACCCACTATTTTTGTGTGTATTTGAGGTGACACCCATAAGTGCTGTGGGTGTGTACTAAGGTGTGTCCTCGCTCTGTGCTCAGGGTATCCTTCCATATTTTTATTTAGAATATTTTAGCTAAGTGTTTGCTTTTGTAGCTTCTCTCATACAGAAAATAAATAGATTTTTAGCACTGAATTGTCAAGTAGTCCCTGGTAACATTTATTTTCCTGATTGATACCCATGACCACAATTTATGAACTCCGCTATGCAAGTATATTTTAAGTTTTCAAGTCAGTAACATACAAATTTCTGACAAACAGAAGGAAGGAAATCATAGTGGTAATTTTCAACAGTTCACTGCAAAATATTTAGCTAGGTCAGCTGGTTAAAGGTGGTATATGTAACTATGTCTGTGTATCTTTTTAAATTTAAATTTTATTTTAGTATTCATTGTTTACATTTTTATTATTAATCATGGTGTCTCATCCATATAATTATTGCAATACCATCACCTCTACCCAGGCTTCTGCTCCCTCCACCATTGTCTCAGGATGTCTCCCTCATATATCCCCAGACAGACCCATATCCCCACTATGGTGAGCTCAGTTCTGTAAACCAATTCTCAGGTTCTGTTGGTTTTGGTCATTAATCATTCCCTTAATTTTCTTCTTTATATCATACACATGAGGGAAATCATTCTGTATCTGTCTTTCTCTAATTCTAAGTTTCTATCATCTTCCAGGTTCTCTACTGGTTTCTTTTAAAGTCACCATCTCATGTCAAACTATACAGAGGAGGAACAGTTATCCTGCTTTTACATATGAGAAAATATGGTTGGTTAGAAAGGTATTACGTACAAGTAACATTTCACATAGCTCAAAGTAAAATAATTAAAACCGAGTCTTCCTAGTTTCCAAAAATGCACTTAGATCAATGTTACTTTTACGTTAGATTAAACACACTCCCTTTGAATAAAAATATCTTTGGATCTTCTTTTTATTTCATTCATTACTTTTATAATGTTTTAGCTCACCTTTTCCATGAGTTTATCTGCAATGTTTTTCCTCGCTTGAGTATCTGCTTCCCCAGAATATCCACCTCATTTATTAGGTCAGCAATAACCCATGGGGCTTAATTAACTTGCACTACTTACCTGCACCTCATCCTCATTGGCTCTTACTACATTTACCTCTCTACTTAATCTAAGAATTACTCTGTATCCATTGTAGTATTTATGATATGGGTCTTAATTTTGTCCGGGATTCTTTCAAAAACATTCCTTGTTTTCTACAATATGGTATCTTATCTTCCAATGATTTGATTTCCCACACACTTTTGGAAAGTAGGAAGACTACAGCTATAATTATTTCACTTTGAACTATATGAGACTCACATACACAGGGCAGAGCTGCTACCAGCTCTCCCTGTGTTGAACTGATCATGACACCCATGAGGAAGGTGGGTTCTAGCCCTGGCCCACCACCCCAGCAGAGCCTCACATGAAGCCAGATGAACCCCCTCATTGTGAGGGCTGCCATTTTCCACATCCGGACTCACCACTTTCGTCAGAGCTCCACCCAGCAAAGAGCTGATTACAAGCCCCACTTATCAGAGACCCACCCAACAGTAGTCTTTTTCAAGCCCAGCCCAGGTATGCCTGATCCAGAGACTCACATACATGGGGCAGAGCTACTACTGGTTCTCCCTGTGCCCAGCTGATCATGAGGTGCCCAGGAGGGAAGGTGGGTTCTAGCTCTGGCCCGCTACCCCAGGAGAGCCTCACAAGAAGCCAAAGGAACCCCTACACCATGAGGGCCACCATTTTCCACATCTGGACTCTCCACTCGTCAGAGCTCCACCCAGTAGAAGAGCTGATCACAAGCCCGGCCGCTTTGAGGCCTCATGGTTCATCAATAAATGCATGAGATAGAGGTGACTACAAGAGTATCCCACTGGACAGCAGAGCCTGGCAAGCTACCCGTGTTGTATTTGATATGCCAAATACCAGTAACAATTATAGACCTCATTTCCATGACCTGAAGGAATGGTTTGAGGTTTTTATGTTCCTGGAGTGAGCAGATGTCCTTGTGCTGCACTGATATATATAACAGGATATATGGAGATGTTACAGGTGCCTGCTCGAGCAAATCGATGAGCAACAGGAAGTCAAATGATACAAGTGATACAAGTGAACTATGTGAAATGTTGCTTATATATAACCTTTTTAACTATACAGAGTGAATGCATTTGAATGAAGATATTATAATAGAGAAAGATGCTTCAAAATTAGATATATCCCAGTTTGAAAAGGTTGATGCCAGGTTCCTAAGCAAGAAATAATATTTCCTTTTAAAACTCTATTTGATTTCACTTATTATTTAGTTTTTGTTTTGGGACCACACTTGTCTGTGTTCAGAGCTTACTCTTAGCTCTGAACTCTGAGATTACTCTTGGTTGGGCTAGGTGAGCAATATGTGGTGAAGGGAATTGAATGTGATTAAGTGCATACAAGGCAAAAGTCTACCAGTGTAGCTTTATTTATAGTCGATCCTCATACTACAGTCTCTGTTGTGGTATAATTGCAATTTATATTGAGTACATTCACAACTCCTCTGTGAAGTTATTTACTTTGCTGCTCCTTTTTTTTCTATATAACATATCCTTCATTTTTTTCCTTTTGTCAGCTATACTTTGTTGCCTTGGCATTTTAATCCTACTTAAATTTCAAAACATGGATTCAAAACTGGCTCTTCTTTGTGGTTTTCTCAGATTCCAACATTCCAGCCAGATTCATATTCTCTAACCAATTTCCTCAAGACCCTGTTTGAGTAAATCCGTTAAAGATTCTGCCACATGGCATTTCTGAATGTTTCAACCATATTGTCGTAATCCTCAAGATAGTACAGTACCTTTTACAGATAATAAACTAATCGATATCAATGTAATAATCTAAAGTGTTCTGCGTTTTGGAGTAACATGAATAGTGGATGTAAATTATAAATTTCAAGAATATTTTAAAAGACTCATATATGCCTAAAAGAAACACATGTAAATTAATTTATCTACATTATTAATCAGGGAACATGTAAGATGCTAAAATGGATTAAAAGAACATTCAAGAGCTAAGTATTTATAAAGAATATACTAAAAGAAAATTGAGATTGATGTGATGGTGGATTGGAGAGATAGGACAGAGGTAAGATACATGATCTGCATGTGCTTGATCCCAGTTCGATCCCCTGAACCACACTGTCCCTCAAACACTGCAGAATGAAGTCCTGAGTAACACTTTTGTCCTCAGAGCACCAACAGGTGTGAGCCTAGAGGTCCACAAGCACTACCTTTTCGCCAACACATTAAGACCTGAGCAGTACCATAGCATACTTGGGCCCTAACACAGAACCATCTGGCTCTGTTAACTAGTAAAAAAAAAGTTTGTTATAATGCATAATAAAAACTGAAATGTTATTCCACAGAAAAAATGCATTCTACTGAATGACATTCTAGAAATGAACATGTAGCTTAAGTATGGAATTTTAATCAACATGCTTAACAGTGAGATGACTTATTTCCACTTCATTAGTGAAATGCCTTCTATAAAGATATTTTGCTTTTCATCCAGTATTTACAAAAACATTAGGTTTCATAACCTCAGATCTATGAAATGCAGCAAATTTCAAATAGCACACTTTACGCTATTCTAAAATATAAGGCCTCCTTCTCACTGTGGGATATTTCCTCTTTACTTTTATTAGTATGTTATAAAAATCTTCCTATTATGAATAATGTGTAAATGTTTGTAGAATACAGAAGGGTTATTATGAATAGTAACCACTCATATTAAAATGCTTAAGAAAAGAAGAACATCACTTCTTCTGATAAGCAGTTTTCACATTGGACCAATTGTTGTCCAAATATATATAGAATATTTTTTATTGGATCATAAAAATAAAATATGACAGAAGTCTGACCAATCCAAAAACATGGAGCGTACATAAGGACCAAGCTATCAGATGATCACCTACACTATGAGGGTGAACATAGCAAAAAGATTAACACCTTAAAGGGACTAACTTTCAAAACATATTTGTCTTACTAGCAAGTGGGCAAGCATATCAAGGCCATCCACTGGACAAAGAAAGAGCTAATGGCTTGACACTAAAGTTTCAATCAACTACATCCAGTCATAAATTAGTGACAAACAAAAATTTCTAATTCATACTCCAATTTGTACCAAAATTCAAGCATCTGAGGTTGTTTATAGTGAGTCCATTACGGTTCTCAGAGTTGCTCCCGGTTGTTCCGTAGGGCACTGAGTCCAGGTGAACATGACTGGGCCATTTCGAGCCGAGGGCTCTCGGGCTATTTCGAGCTGGAGGCTTTGCTGGAAGGTGGCAGGAGCCCATGGCGTGGCTGAGGGTCCGTCTGCAGCACCTCTGTGACCCTGTCTGCTGCCCTGCATGTGCGCTCTGCCTGTATCGTGCCCACCGCGGGCATCTTCTTATTGGGTAAAGTCACTCGCATGGCCCTGCTTTAGGCCCAGTCTGACCTTCCTGGCCACGCCTCATGCTCTGCACGCAACTTCGGCTCCAACAGGCCCACACTCGGTGACTCTCCTCTGGCCTAGTCAGACTCTGCGGCTCTGTGTCACCTTGTGTCGGGTGCGCTGCTGGGTGCCCCAACAAAATCCGGGAGCAGAGTCTAGGGGTTCCCTTCTGCCCCAAAGGGACTGGCAGCCAGCTGAAGAAGAAAGAAGTGAGAATCCAGCAAAGTTTCAAAAGGCTTTACTGACACTTGTTCTGGGTATCCAAATGAGCAATAGGTTAAACCCGGACTTAGGTTCCCGGCTGGGCCCCAGCCAGATATAGGTTCAGAATCTTAGGCCAAGATGGCCACCACCACGTGTTGTGGTGGTGTTGTGGCCGAGCAGGTTGGAGAACAGAGAGGAGAGGGCGACAAGGCAAAAGACAGGGAAAGAAAGCAGGCTATAGTTTTCATATTCCTGCAACACAGACTGCCCGCTCCAAGGGAAAGCAGGCAGGGTCAGTTCCCCTCAGGGAACTTCTCACAGGACCTCACCTAGGTCCTTTGAGATGTTAATGCTGCCCAGCCAAGATCTTCCTTGGAAGCCCCCTGCAGGGTAGTGTGGAGGAGGGCATTTATCTTTGCCATGAATATCTTACAGCTAAGTATAAACTTCTCCAAAACTTGACCAGAGTCTCATCTTAACTTCATAGATGTTTTGTATTAGCCTTTATACCTATTAGAGAGCTGTGCATGCTTGCTTGGAGGCAAACAGCATTTCTCTCTGGTCAAGATATTTAGAGAGCCAACGTGGACCGGTAAATATACTGGTAAGATCTAGCTCGTCCCATGATGATTGTTGCAGCATGAGGGAAAATATTTATACCAGCCAACATAGAATTCATGGTCAGATGAGCGCCACATTCGAGCTGTCTCCTCCTTTCTACAAAGTGACCAGGGGGCAGCTCCAGGCCAGGTGCGGAGGCTCTGGGCAGCCGCGACTGCAACACCTCATCTGCTTGAGGCCCCTCGACACCTGCATCTCTGGTTCTCCAAGTGTTTGAATTCTTAGACTTACAAGGATCAGCTCTTCCTGCCTTTCTTGCTCTCTTGTCTCTGGTTTGTTAGGTCTTAAAGCAGATCAATTAACCTAGGATTGCCTTTGTGCTTTAACCCTCTTGTCTGTAAGGAAGGAGTTTCAGTGCGTTAGTGTTTGTGATACATCGGTAGTTGGTGGTAGGGGTTAATGGGGACGAGCTAGATGATTGGTGGTAGGTGCTGAATTTAGGGGGACATGTTTGGGGAGCTCCTTGCTCTGCCTTGGCGGCATCTGGGACAGTCCTCCCAATGCTCACTTAGCCGACATCAGATGTGTTGATCATTACAGCTCATATAAGGGTATGGTTATATGAGCTACTGGCTCTTCCTGTGCCCAGTGCTCACAAGGCATCCGGGAGGGATGGTGGGTTCTAGCCCTGGCCCGCCACCCCAGCAGAGCCTCGCACCAAGCCAGACAACCCCCTCTCCATGAGGCCCTCCATTTTCCACATCCGGACTTCCCTCTGGTCAGAACTCCACCCAGCAGACTAGCCTATCACAGCCCGGCTCATAGAGATCCACCCTGCAGCAGTCTTTTTTAAATCCGGACCAGGTACGCTGATCCAGAGACTCACAGACATGGGGCAGAGCTGCTACTGGCTCTCCTGCCACTCCAGTAGAGCCTAGCTACAAGCCAGATGACCCCCCGCTCCATGAGGGCCTCCATTTTCCACATCCGGACTTCCCTCTCGTCAGAATTCCACCCAGCAGACCAGCCTATCACAGCCTGGCTCTTGCGGCCACAAGCAGCAGCCCGGTTCATCAATAAATGCTGGATTTAGAGGTGACTACAAGTGTATGCCACCCTCAAGGAAGAGCCTGGCAAGCTACCCGTGTTGTATTTGATATGACAAATACCAGTAACAATTATAGACCTCATTCCCATGACCTGATGGAATGGTTTGAGGCTCTTTATGTTCCTGGAGCTAGCAGGTGCCCTTTTGCTCTACTAGCATGAGATAGGACATATGGAGATGTTACTGGTGCCTGCTCGAGCAAATCAATGATGAGCGGGAAGACAGTGATACAGTGATACCATAGGAGAAACTCTTATACTTTGCATCATTTAATGAGATAGTAAATATACTTGTCAACTCAGAAAATTATTTTTCTGAAGTATGGTTACTAATATCCATACTTCTTAATGATGAAATAATTAATATTCAAATGAGAAAATAACAAGTATGGGTATCCTCTAATATAATAAAATCAAATGTTAAATGTCTGTCTTTGTAAAGAAGGTTAAATCGAAAAATAAATATTATCACACAAATGTGTCTTAACAAAAAACAATCTTTTAAATATATTTGGGTAAGTTGTTAGGAAATTTTATTAAAGTTTAATTTGCATGTAATAAGATTAGTGAATTTAATTAACACTTGTCATTTGTCTTCCCATTGTTCATCAATTTGCTCGAGTGGGTGCCAGTAACATCTTCATTCCTTGGAAATGAGGTCTATTATTGTTACTGTTTTTGGCATATCGAATACACCATGGGTAACTTGCCAGGTTCTGCTGTGGCTCTGGGTTCATCCCAGGGGACCCAGTCTTTTTCTATGTCAGACCATCAACCATCCACGGCCCACAAGGGAGAGCCCTGGGTGTAGACAAACCTGTCTCCTATCTGTCACCTGCTGACGCAGTCGAGCACTGTAGCCACACCTGCAACACCTGAGGTGTAGGGAATTTAATTCTATAACTGCATAAATTATAAAATTTAATTATATATAATTAAATATATTTGTCAGATAAATATATTTAACTGTGTAGATATTACAACTCTCTTGAATTAAATAACACCAAAAATCTCCTCATTTCCCAATTTTTTGTTCTACTGTTCCCTTTCCTACTTCCAAGCAACGTTATTTGTATACTTGAATTGTTTTTCTTGTCTTGTTTCTTTTTTATAGAAGCCATCCCCAGAAGAATAAGGATCTAGAGCCACTCCCCAGGATACCTGGTTCAGTGTTGTAGGTTTGACTATCTTGGTGTTTTGCCTGACATGTTACTAAGTATCAACCAGAGTTATACCTGACTTCCTGCGACTTAGAAAAGTGCTTTATCACTTGAGCTGTTTCCATTGCCCACTCTGTCATTGAAGAGTCATAAGATATGCAACCTTTTGCTCCCTGCTGATTTTGTTTACAAATTTAATGTACTTGTTTGCAATAGTCTAGCAATTCCCTTTTTTTTCATTATCTGTACCAAGGGTCCAAACACTCTATTCAGAATATATATTTGAATTTCTATATTATTTGCAGCATTGTTACAATTAGTCAAAAATTGTAAACAACAACAAAAGTGTCCAAGAACAAATGGCTGCATAAAGAAAAGATGGTACATATACACAATTCTTGACTGTAAGAAAAGATTAAATCATGCAGTTTGCTGCTATGTGAGTGGAACTGGAATATATCACACTGATTATATGTGTAGTATATCACACTAAGTATATATGGAGAGGGACAGACACAGAACAATCTCTTATATATGGGACATAAAACCATACAGGGAATAGCATGTCTAAAAGCAACAGTTATGAGAACTGTTCTTTCAGTAGGAAGCTTACAATAGGAGGAGATGTGGAAAATAGGATGGGGGAGCACTCTGGGATAATGGTGGAGGAGAGTGGACACTCTGGTGGAGAGTGTGGTGCTGGATTGTGTTATGCACGAAACTCTACTGTGAGCATTATTGTAAGCCTCAATACATAAATTAATAAAGAGGGGAGGGAATGGAAGTGATAATACAGCATGTCAGGAGTGGCCTTGCATGTGGCCAACCTAGGTTAAAAAGCTAGCAATATATATGGTGCCAAGGCAGATCCAAAGAGTAGGCCCTGAGAACTGACAGGTATGATTTAAAAAAGTTTCAATCAATTGTAATATTTTTTCTGCATAATATCTTTCTTTCTCTCTCTCTTTCTTTCTTTCTTTCTTTCTTTCTTTCTTTTTCTTTCTTTCTTTCTTTCTTTCTTTCTTTCTTTCTTTTTCTTTCTTTCTTTCTTTCTTTCTTTCTTTCTTTCTTTCTTTCTTTCTTTCTTTCTTTCTTTCTTTCTTTCTTCCTTCCTTCCTTCCTTCCTTCCTTCCTCCCTCCCTCCCCCCTCCCTCCCTCCCTCCCTCCCTCCCTCCCTCCCTCCCTCCCTCCTCCCTCCCTCCCTCCCTCCCTCCCTCCCTCCCTTCCTTCCTTTCTTTCTTTCTTTCTTTCTTTCTTTCTTTCTTTCTTTCTTTCTTTCTTTCTTTCTTTCTTTCTTTCTTTCTTTCTTTCTTTCTTTCTTTCTTTCTTTCTTTCTTTCTTTCTTTCTTTCTTTCTTTCTTTCCTTTTTGCATTTTTTTTGCGTCACACCTAGCAATGCTCAGAGGTTACTCCTGGCTCTGAACCCAGAAATTATTCCTGGCAGTGCCTAGGGGATCATGTAGGATGCGAGGGATTGAACCCGGGTTGGACACGTGTAAGGCAAACACTCTACCCACTGGACTATTGCTCTAGCCCCACTATGATATTTTCTATCACTAGAATTCATCACATTTATTATAATAAGACTGGAATTATTTTTCTTATGACCTGAGTTTGTGGATTTGTTCTTTTAGACAAATTTGAAGTTTTTTTCAGCTATTATTTCTTTTAGGACTCAGTTCTGTTACATCTTGAATATTTAACATTTTTCATTTAATATTACCTAATTTTTCAGATTTTGTCAGTCTTTCTACTCCATTTGATGGTATTTTATTACCTCATCTGTTATATATTTCTTCTATAATTATGCATCTCTTACGTACAGACATAGAATTTTATTGCTATACAGGTACTTCTGTTTTCCTAATCACAACTTTAAAGTTCTTCACTTTTTTTTTGATAATTCCTCTATCTTCTTATAATTGTTTTTTTACTTATTTATAACTAATTCCACAACCCCATGCTTATTTTACTACATCAAATTTGCATAACTTTAAACATCCCTAATGCTTTGAATATTTGACAATTTTTATTAGAATGCTAATTTTATGAGATGCTGCAAGACTTTTTATAAAGCATATTTCTTTAAGAAGTTTTGGACTTTGCTTAGACATTTTAAAATTATTTAATTTGAATTTTATAGGAAGGTACCATATTTTTTATACCCTTTGTATACAGGGGTTCAATTTTTCTGATTCCAGAATATAAACTCTCTCCACTATTGCATGAGTTTCAGAAATTGTTTAGTCTATTGATTTCTGCCAATTCTTTCTTCTAAATGAAGTGATTTATCTCTTGCTTATGCAGATGAATCAAGAGACCCTCTGAATCTCTCCAGAATCTCTCTCTCTCTACAGCTCAACCTCTTGTACTCAGTTAAACAAATGTCAGTCATTTTGGTATTCCTAATATGTTCATTTTATATCACTGAAACATAATGATCCTACAAAACTCAACTTGTGTTTTTTCTCTACATCCTGGAAATTTACCTGACCTTTTAATTTGAGAAGCTCTTTAACTTAAACATCACTCAGCTCTGCTTCACTTCATATAAGGGCGTAGTTCTTCAGTTACATCGTTTAATGTCAAAACTAGAAAACCAATGCTTCACAAATTCACCCCTAGTTTTTGTTTTTGTAGCAGGTTAAATCATAAACTGCATCCTTGTGTTCCAATGGTGCCAAAATAATTTGAAATATAATTCCATAGATAGAAATTTGGTGCATAAACATAAAATTTTTCCCATTATTTTTCCACTCAAGTGGCATTATATGATTACCATTTTTTATTGAATTACTGTGAGATGCAGGTACAAAGTTGTTCACAATGAAGTTTCAATCTTTACAATATTCCATCACTAGTGTACATTTTCCACAACAGATGTCCCAGTTTCTCTCCCACCATCCCCTATAATATGCTCAACCCATGCCTGCCTTTGTAGCAGGCACATTTTCCTAGCTCTCTCTTTCTTTCTTTTTTGTGCATTATGCTTTTCAGTACAGGCACTAAGAGGTTATTGTGTTCAGGATATTTCATGTTTTTCAGTGCAAGGTACCACTGAGTAGCTTTTTTTTTTAAGTGGTGGCAACTTTGGGATGTGGATGTTACTGCCAGGGCTTCAAGAAGTACAGGACTGTGAGGGATGTAGCCCATCCTGACACCTAGAAAATTTGGTGATTTCAAAACCTGAATACCTGAATTTTGAGCATAGTACTAGCTCAGTGAGGTCTATTCCTAGAGTTGCTGTCTGGCTTTGGTCATGGTGACTATTTTGGATTGTAGAAGCAAATGGTTGAAAGGGGTTTTGCTTGGGCAGACATTGGCAAAACCCCTTCAATTCCCATCTGTTCAGCCTTGCAGGTTGAGATTAATTGCAGCTTTGATCTCTTTCAATATTTATTTATGGGTCTCTGAAGTAAAGCTGGTAAAAATGTTTACATTAGTGGCACTGGAGTTGGTCTTGGGGGTGACTGCCAGTGCTTCCAGGAGTATAAAGAAGTGGGGGAGGTGGAAGTAGCTCAAAATCAAGTTCAGGGACTTCTTTTTTTCTGACAACAACGATGAATTTTACTCTTAAAATTTAGTAAAAGGGTAGCTGTAATACTACATTTCTTTCCATGATAAAATATTTTAAAGGACCAGATTTAAGAGATCAAGGCAGACATCTGTCCTTTGAAATATTACACACACTATTCATTGCATTAAAATGTTAGTTACTTATAGTTCCTGCTCTAGCAGTGCTTGCCTTCATAATATAATGTCAGATTCCTAACCTAACATCTGATGCAATATTTTCTGCTATACTGTTTGGTATTTTGTAGGTTTTACTCTCTCTGTACACTGCCACATTCTACTTTGTAAGTATGAATCACAATTGCCCCCTTGACAACTTGTGAGACAGACTGTTATTGCAAGTTTAACTTCAGCTTATCCCTATGCCCTTTTCCATGACATTTACACTGACAGTTTTGGGAAAAAAGTATGTTTTTGTGAAAAGTTATTTCTACTTAGAATACAAAAAATTCTTAGTTTTTAACCATTTTTACATACTAAGATAAAAGTAAGTTTTTCAACTGGTAACTTATTTTAGCAAAATAATAGACAAGAAGCTCCTTTTTATTGATTTTTTGACACTTTCATAGACAGTTGTGGTTTGGAAAGGTGACCTCTTATGTATATAATTACACACTTTTTAGGATTATAGGTGGTAATTAATATTAATCCCACTATTAAAGCCAAGAGCTCCTATTTTATCAAAGCAATAAAAAAGACTAAAGTCTATGGCCTTCATTCTTCATTTATGACTTGGTGAGAATTATGACTGCTTTTTTTCTCACTTTAAAGAGAAGAAAAGATCCAATCATTATTCAACTCTCTGTTTTATAACCTCCAACTGTTGAGTTTTTTCCTGGTTTTCTTTTTTACAGTCAATTTCTACCTTCATAGCATTTTGATCTGAAAATGATTTCTTATGACATCATTGGATTGATTTTATGGCCACTCAAATTATGTCCCAATAAAGAGTCTATCTTGATAAACGCTCCATGCATTAGAGAAGAAAAAAATTCAGATTTTTAGAGGTGGAGACCCCTGTACATGGTTAGTATGTTTAAGTCTTCGAATTTCTTATTTAAGGCTGTGGTTTTCTTATTTACTACTTGCTTTTTATTTGTTCAGCGAATGAGAGTGGGACTTCAGCAATCCTAATACTGTGACTTTGCTCTCAATGTCTCTCCCCAGGTCAGCTGCTTTAAGACTTTTGATGCCTCAGGATCATAGACACAATATGGCTGTAAGGTGGTAACTTGCACAGGTTTGCATAAGGTCCCTTACTTATTCCTTGGTACCAAATATGGTCTCCTAAGTGACTCCAGAAATGATCTTTGAGCACAGAGCCAATAGTAAGCCCTGATCATAGCTGGGTGTGGCCCAGTGATCCTCAGAAAATATCACTCAAAAATTAAAAGAAAATAAGATTTTCTGCCGCTTTATTTAACATTTCCTTGTTAAGAGTTAAGTCATCATGATATATTAATTTAGTTAACTTATAATGCCCACCTCTATTTCTTCTTCATAAGTGCAAACTCTATGTTGCCTAATAAAAATACAGCTATCTCTGTTTCCCTTTTCTGTTTGTTTTTATTTTGGGAGTCACACCCAACTTTGTTCAAGGCTAATTTCTGGCCCAGAGATCCGTCCCTGGCATTTAAGGATGCTGGAGACCACACACAGGTTGGATGTGTACAAGTTGAGCACACTACATGTTATACTATCTCTCTGGCCCTGGTCCTACTAAAGAATTCATTTAATTTGGAAATATTTTCCTAGACGTTTACTCTGGGAAGTGGTTAATCATAAAATAATGAAAGATCCCTGTTAGATTTGTTTACTGATATACCCACTTTGGGTCTTTTGACTTTGGAGTCCATCCTGTCATCATTTACAAAGATTACTGCAATAAGGAAAATTATTGTCATTTTCTAAGAAGATTAGAGGTGTTTTATAATATGTCTTTTTGACATTCCTTATTTTTTATACTTACATTTCACTTAGGAAAACAAAATAGCAATAACCACATCTCTGTCACATAAAATTTGTCAGAGAGATAGTAGTAAAGGCTTATCTAGGTCTTCCAGGAAATTTGTTATTACCCTTACACACAGTTTCCTCACATAAACTTCACTGAAATTATAAGATATAAGTACAATATTCACATCCACCTGATTAAATGTTTCCTATATTATTCTTTTAAGTGTTAATTATTTAACATTTAGAATTCTATAGAGGACTTTTTACCAATATCTATTGTATAGTCATTGCTATACTCTTCCCATTTGCATATCCATATCCAAACCAGTTTTATTATAGAATATACAACATGCTTATTTCAGAGCCTAATTCTCTTTCTTTTCAGAAGATTCAGCTTCCACAACTACTAACAAAAATTTAAACACCTATTGATTGATTCGTTATGGTCTTTCAAATATAAATAACAGAGAATTAAAAATTAATAGAGATTTTCTCTGTTAAACAGTTTTTAATAAACCTATTGATCCATGTTCAAAGGCATAAATACTGGCTTCAGTGTCACGTGGAAGTATTTTGTGATTCCTGTAGACAGCCATGATCTGTTTCATAAAGAAGTTATTCATAATTTATTTTACTTGATTCTAAAGCACAAATAAGACCAGACAGTCATAATAATTGATGCAAAAAGCACCAGAAATGCTGGGTTCGTTTTTTTTTGAAATGCCAATTCCCATTCTTCTAAATCTCAAATATAACAGGCCATAGAATAATCAGATATGATAGGATGCAATAACTCCTCTGTTAGTGGGAGATGCAATGCTGAATCATAGCTGTAATGCTGGGGTGATATCAGATCATCACCTCTGATCATTAACAAACATGGTCTGTGACCTAAACATTAAAATCAGAAACACCGTGTTCTGCTCTTTGATTTTGGTATGACTCCCTTTCCATAACAGAAGCTGTTCATTGTGTTCTACCTCTTGGCTTCATGAATAATGCAAGAACACACACCATTTTTCACATCAGGCCATGGGCATGTGTGTTGTCTTTATAATTTGTATTCTCACAGATACTGGAGAGTAAGGTAAACGTTTTATTTCTTAGCATTCTAAGATTTTCAAATAAAATTTTGTTTACATAAATAATATTACAATAGCCATAAGACACCAGTTTTTCTTACGACCAAATTCAGTAGTAAAAGATTCTAAAAAATAGTTCAAAAAGCAAGCACAAAACCAAGGATGAGAACATATTTAAGAAATCTACTTTTTCCCCAGGATCAACTTCTACATAATTCCTATTTTAATAACTGTAATCACCTGAAAGCTTCTATGTATTTGAAATGCTGAACAACTTTCATTGTTAGAAAAGCAATTTAAAAATAATTTTGTTTTTAAATATATATATATATATTATATATTATATATATTATATATTATGATACCAATATCCAAGGTCAGGCGAAATGTGGATCAGGAGATCTTGCCAAAGCTCAGAAACTACCACAAATGTGTGGGGGCAGAGGTTAGGTAAGACAGAGAAAGGAACAGTGGACCAATGATTGTTGAAAGTCTATTACAAACCACAACATGTAAGAGAGGAAGAGAGAGAAAGAGAAAGAGAAAGAGAAAAAAGAGATGGAGAACTTGCCATGGAGGCAGGCCAGGGGGGAAAGGGTATGGAGATATTGGATGTGGGAGGTGGGCACTGATGGAGTTATGAGTGCTTGAACACTGTATGGCTTTAAGCCCAAACATGAACATTTTTGTAATTGTCAAAAAAAAAAAATCGATTACAAAAAATTAATTTTATTAATTAATATAATATTTTGATTATTTAAAACATGCTGTATTTCACACGGAGAGAAGAATTGTTCCTTGGAACATGCGACGAAAAGAGGTGTCCGTGGCATTGGTGTCCTTGTCAACACGAACATGGCCGTCAACATTGATTCATTTGAATGACTAAAAAACCAAATAGGATGATACACTTGAAGAGATGTGGCGCACTGCCAAAAATTTCTATCTTCATTGTCTACATACGCACCAACATCCACATACTAAGGAGATGAAGTTGAGAAATTCTACATGGAACTGGTGGAGCTCTATTAAAAAAGATCACACCTTCTACAAGATCATAGTCGGTGATTTTAATGCCAAGATAGGACTGAGAAGATCGGCTGAAGAACTCCACATCGGGACCTATGGCCTAGAATGGAACGAACAGGGTGAGAGACTATCTGGAGTTCATCATGTCCACCAAGACCATTCATGGGAACTCACAGTTCCAGAAGGCTGAAGCGAAACATTGGACATGGGGAATCTCCTGGCGGACAATTCCACAATGAAATTGACCACATCATCTTCAATCGACAGTTTTGTCTGACCGATGTTGCTGTCGTCCCCAAATTCCAAACAGGATCGGACCACTGTCTCCTTGGGGCAAAATTATACTTCCCGCAATGGGGAGAAAAGGCTGCAAAGTTTAAGAAGAGAACTCCCAGAGCGACCACCAATTGGGAACTCTTTGGCAACATTGCAGCAACATGGGAAGATACCACCACTGAGGACATCCATGAAGAATACAACTGACTGGTTCAGCACCTCCATGATTGTGCGAAGAATGCTGAGAGAGAAAGACACAAAAGGACACCTGTCTTCAGTAACTCTCGAGCTCATTAGGCAACGTGGCAAGGCGTGAGCCTCAGGTGACCAAATGCTAATGTCCAAGCTTGCTAAATAGTGCAGAGAAGTGAAAAAAGAAGACCTCAAATACAGAAGAGCAAAAATACTGGAAGATGCAGCAGAAGCTGGGAAAAGCATTCAAACCACCCGCCTATCCTTCGCCAAATATGAAACCAAGATGACTTCCCTTTGGCGCCTGATGGATCTATCACATCTTCCAGAAAGGCAATGGAGAAGATTATCCATGACTTCTCCTCAAATCTCTTTGATAGCCACATCCACCTGCCCACATACCAAATTCCACAGGATGGATATGTCATTCCCAATGCTCTCCCTTCTGAAATCAGACATGCCATCTCATCAGTAAAGAAGGGTAACAGCACCAGGCCCAACAAGGTCAGACCCGAACACCTGAAGAATCTGCCATCTGTACTCATCAATACACTAGCTCAGCTCTTCACATGCTACCTGTCCGAATGCAAGGTACCCTCCCAATGGAAAACCAGCAGGAATTCTACTGTTCAAGAAGGGAGACATTCACGACAATGGCAACTATCGCTCCATCTGCCTGTTGTCCAGTCATCTACTTGCTGTTTACGCAAGTCATCCTAAACAGGATTGGCAGAACACTAGATGAAGGACAGCCATGCAAGCAAGATGGCTTCCGGAAAGAATTCAGCACATTCGACCATATCCACACAGTAACCAAGCTCATTGAGGTTTGTAGGGAGTACAAGATGCTGCTCTGTCTCATGTTCATTGATTTACAGAAAGCCTTTGATTCTGTGGAGACTGAAGCAGTCATCGAAGCCCTAGCCAAACAGGGTGTTCAAACCCAATACATCAAGATCCTTCTTGAGCTCTATTACGGATTCACCACCAGGATCTCATCATTCTACAAAGAAGTGATCATTGATGTCAAAAGGGGGTTCGACAGGGTGATACCATTTCACCAAAACTCTTCAGAGCCACCCTCGAGAACATCATGCGACAATTAGAATTGGAAGGAATGGGAGTGAAGATAGATGGTCGACAACTACACCACCTCCACTTCGTTGATGACATTGTTCTAATAACACCAAACTTTATCCAAGCAGCACAAATGCTGGCTGACTTCAACCCAGAATGTGGAAAGATAGGTCTACAGCTGAATCTAAAGAAAACTATGTTTATAAAAAATGAACTAGTTCCAGAGGCCCCTTTCACTCTCAATGGAACAAAAATTTCTGAATGCAACAGTTATGTGTACCTAGGTCGAGAAATCAACATGGTGAACAACCTAAAACCTGAGTTGTGCAGGAGGAAGAGAGCGGCATGGATTGCCTTCAAAGGCATCGAAGAAATAGCTAAAAGGACAAAGAACCTCCGGCTCTGGGCACATCTCTTTGACTCCACTGTTCTCCCTTCATTAACATACACCTCAGAGACCTGGGCCCTACAAAAGCAGGATGAGAATGCTATTCGGGTCTCCCAGAGAGGAATTGAAAGAGCTATGCTTGGAATATCATGCCTCA
Organism: Cryptotis parvus; assembly: GCA_021461705.1. Lineage (NCBI taxonomy): Eukaryota > Metazoa > Chordata > Mammalia > Eulipotyphla > Soricidae > Cryptotis > Cryptotis parvus. Next base: position 22,635 of record JAJIBD010024248.1, on the reverse strand, counting down.
CTCAAGTGAGAGAAGGAATCTGGAGTTCTGACCTCCATCGCTATTCCAGAATTAGGGACTCTGTCTCGTTTGCCAAGGCATCGAAAATCAGATGGGCTGGCCATGTAATGAGATTTGGAGACAACCACTGGACTAGAGCAGTTATGGAATGGATCCCACGGGATGTCAAAAGAGTATGTGGCCGCCCACCTACAAGATGGTCAGACTTCCTTGTCAAGACCTTGAAGGAAAGGTTTGAGGCTCTTCATATTCCTGAATCAACCAAATGCCATTGGGCTACATTGGCAAGTGATAGGGTCCAATCTAAATGTTACTGGCGCCCGCTCGAGAAAATCGATGAATAACGGGATTCAAGTGATCATGTTATCAAGTGAAAAAAAAAAAAAAAAAAATAATTTTGCTTTAATATGTAACTAAATGCACAAATTTCCAAATATTTTCCCCAGAATACAAACTATTCTGGTGAAGCTTTCTAGAAATAATCTGCAAACCTCTTGCTCAGTGCCTCTTGTTTATAAATTGCATGCTCCATTTTTATGTTTCTATAAAAGGATATGATAGAACATATCAGAGAGTTCCAAACAGGCTAGATTTTAGAGTCTCTTGGCAGTCCTGGATTATATAAGTGTCTGAATCTTCCTATATTTTTCCAAAATAACAAGATTTTCACAAATGAAATGTAGACAGTCACTAAAAATCTTATAGTGAACCAGACTCTCTAGCTCTTGTCATCAAGACGCTAATATTGAAAGAAAAGCCCAGAAAACAAAGAACCACATTCAGAACAAAGGTTTTCTTGATAGAAAGAGAAGAGAAAGCTCCTGAATTGTGGGAGGGGGTCTAGAGGACGAGAGATGGGTCTAAGACAGGGTTCTAGAGAAAGGCAGAAATATTTTCCCTTGAAATCCCTTTTAATGAAAGCAAGTAGATGAGCACTTTCTCTTTTGTTAAGAGCAGGTGGTCAATAAAAAGGGAGAGAATGTCAGATGATTTTCTCATCAGCATCATCCAAGTCATTCAGGTTATTAGGCACATCCTATAGCTACTCTTTTCTTTCATTTATTATTTTACTTGATTTTTTTTTTTTGGATGACACCCAGCAATTCTCAAGGTTTACTTCTAATCCACACTCAGGAATTAGTCCTGGTGGTGCTCGGGGGCCCTTATGGGATGCCTGGGATTGAATCGCGTCAGCTGTATGCAAGGCAAATGCTGTACCCACTGTACTATTGCTTTGGACTTTCTTTCATTTATTTTTTAATAATATTTTATTATACCACCATGAGATATACAATCACAAAGATGGTCATATTTGATTTTCAGTCATACAGTGTTCCAGCATCCATCCCTCCACTGCTGCCCATTTCCCACAACCAATGTTCCCAATTACCTTCACCCCCTTCCTCAGCCTGCCTCTATGGTAGTTTCTTTATTTCTTTTTCTCTCTTTCTCTCTCTCTTTTCCTTCTATTTGGAATTTCTTTTGGTATCTCTCTTTTAGTCTGACTCTGATTTAATCTGTCATTGCCCATATCATGATGTAATTAAATTAATTGAAACTTAAAGAGTTTATGACATCAAATTAACATACATGTATATTGTAGAATCATAAAATAATTCCAAGTGAGGAAAGAAAGAAATAGACCATGTTCAAGGTTGGGGATAAAAGTATCATTACTCACTTCTTTTACCTCCCCTTGCCTCCCCTACAATTTCTCCCTTCCCTTCATCTGGTGTATCTACCTGCCCTCTACTCCCATCTTCTTTCATTACTTCTCTATTTTCCCTGCAAATCCTTGGGAAAATCTGCTGCTTCTCTTCTTACAGCTTTTCATAAGAAACAGTGAGCACAAAGTATTCAAGTACTCAAATGCAATGACAAACATAATAATGATTTCTGGCTGCTATACATAATGAAAGAAGAAAGTGGGGGGGAGAACTTATTGCTTTCTCTTCATGAAATTCTTATATGAGATTCCCTTTTTTGTGCACATTTTGAACAACAAATAACCTTTGCAGAGAGATTCAAGGAGAAGGAAGCAAATATTTTTTATGACATCCTTTCACTGCTAAATAAGGCACCTATTTCTATTCTCCAAAGGTACATTCTGACATCTCTTTATTTAGAAACCAGGGCACCATTTAACCTAACATTTACTTCCTTGATATTAATGACAACTGCATGAAATTGCTGTGCAAGAATTAAACTTAGACTTCCCCGCTGCTATTGATGATACGACAAAACAATATTAATTTAATACCATGGGCTATTTCTTAACAAAACATAATATCTAAATAAACCAAAGATTTTCTGCCAAATAAAATATTCTGACACTCCCCTAGTCTAAACATGCTCCCCATCATGAGATGATTAGTTACCTGACACTTTCACCGACCCTTGTTGCCCTGAGAGGGTAATTGAAATATCTACATTTTCATTATTAAAAAAGTACATCACGCAAATTTAGAAACAATTTTAACACATGAAAATATAAAAATAATTCTGAAAGGCACAAATTTTCATCCGAACTTTTAATAATAACTATCCAGGCATAATTGATGCAGGTGAGGCAGAAGCAACAGCGGAAGATCTGTTTGTTCATGATTCCCAGGATCTGGGGAATCTACACAGTGATCTGGGTGGTTTGTCTTTCTGGCCATCTGTCTTGAGTATTGTTCATTAACTTATTCCTCTAACTCCTAGGCTGGGAATAGTATGGTCCTGGATAACTCTAGGAATGTTTAAGATAGAGCCATGGGGATGAGGTGTTGTAGGTCAGTGGGGAGAAATGCAATTGCTGGTGAGAGGAAACTGTGGGCTCCTCTCTGGGTGCCATGGGGAAACTAAGACTTCCCCTTTCACAACTAAGTAGTACAACTGAGAAAGTATATACTTAAGAAATGTCAATGTTCTTCAAAACAAAAAGAAATTCAGAATACGTAGGATGCTTCAAAATGACAGGTTGGAATAATAACCATTTTATGGTAGTCTTGATTTGTAATTTGAGGGGGAATATATATATATATTAAAAACAAATAATAGCTTTTCTTGTTTGAAAAATCAGCTCATAGTTCATTAAGAGAAAAAGGCTGTTTTTTAAATATAGTTCTTTCTTGATTTGAACAAGTCCTGCCACTTCTTTCCTTTAGTATCTCCAAATTGATTTCCTGCAAAACTTACCTTCTATACAATTGTATTATTTCAGGAGAGTATTATTTTTCCCTTGAGGTACAATGATAAGCAAGTCCTCATTCCAACTACCTTATATATTTATTTGTGTGTGGTTAATTTTGTTAATATAATAAATTATTAAGTAAATAAATAGGAATGTGGTGACAATATTATTGTGAACAAAAATGGCCTGCAGGCAAAACATCTTTTTTTTTCTTCTTTAATTTTATTTATTTAATTATTTATTTATAAAATATTTTATTGTACCACCATGAGATATGCAATTACAAAGATGTTCATGTTTGGGTTTCAGTCATACAGTGGTCCAGGACCCATTCCTCCACCAGTGCCCATTTCCCACCACCAATGTCCCTGCCCGACTCCTTCCCCCTCCTGTAACCTGCCTTTATGGTGGGTGCTTTTCACTTTCTCTCCCTCTCTCTCTTTCTCTTCCTCTCTTCCTTCTCTTACACATTGTGGATTATAATACATAAATTTAGAGATTATCATGTATACCTTTCTACCTGTATTCAATGCTCAGTTCTAGGCTGGTATTATCATTTTCGATAATTAATAGCACATTGTTCCCTTCTCCATCTTACCTAAACTCTGACTCCCACATGATTGTGGCAGATTACACATTTGACAAGACCTCTTGATCCATATTTTGCCTGGCCTTGGATATTGGTATCATAATATATTGTATTATGATATATATTATATTATGATAACAAGTCACGGCCGCACAACAGTCTTAGATATTACTAGATGTTAGGATCAGGTCCTTCCCAGGATCTTCCACATTTATCACTGTATTCAGTTCTAGGCAGATTCTAGTTGTGACTCGTTATCCCAATGAGCCTAGCAGGAAGCCAGAGCAACCACCACACCTTGAGGTCAGTCATTTTCAACATTCAGACTTCACAGCTCCTCAGAGCTCCATCCAAGAGAAAACCTGATCTTTCCCCTTTGAGTTTCATCAGTAAATGCTCAAGATGAGAGCCTTCTACTGAGAGTACACCACCCACATGGCAGAGCCTGGCAAGCTACCCATGTTTTATTTGATGTGCCAAAAACCCAGTAACAATTATGGATCTATTTCCCATGACCGGAAGGAACTGTTTGAGGCTTTCCTGTTCCTGGAGCAAGCAGATGCCGCTGGGGTACACTTTTGCTTGCAATAGGAGATGTTACTGGTGCCCTCTCAAGCAATTCGATGAACATATATACATACATATATATGTATATATATACACATATATATATATATATATATATGCCACTTGTATCACTTGTCTTCCTGTTGTTCATCGATTTGCTTGTGCAGGCACCAGTAACATCTCCATATGTCCAAGGTCATTTGCTCACTCCAGGAACAGAAGAGCCTCAAACCATTCATTTAGGTCATGGGAATGAGTTCCAATTATGAGGTCTATAATTGTTTCTGGTTTTTGGCATATCAAATATGACACAGGTAGCTTGCCAGGCTCTGCCGTGGGTGGTATACTCTCAGTAGTAGGCTCTTATCTCGTGCATTTACTAATGAACTGTGTGCAACAGGGGAAGATCGACTTTTCTTGGGAGGAGCTCTGATGAGCTGTGTATGTTGAAATGGGTGCCCTCATGGTAAGGGGGTTCCTCTGGCTTCTTCAGTAGACTTTATTGGGATGGTGGGCCAGAGCTAGGAACTTGCCTTCCCTCCCTGGGTGCCTCATGATCAGCTGAGCACAGGGAGAGCTGGTGGTAGCTCTTCCCCATGTGTCTCCTTGTAGTAGAGAGGCCAAAACCCAAAATGGTGTCAGAGCAATAGCACAGTGAGGAGGGAATTTGTCTTGTACATTTGTACATGGCCAACCCTGGTTTTATTCCCAACATCCAATATGGTTCTCAATACACACACGCACACACACAAACACACACATATGTTATGCAAATAAATACAGTAGTTCTCATTCTATATCTGTCTTTTTACTTCTGGCTTATTTCACTCAACATGATGCTCTCCATGTTCATCCATTTAGAGGCAAATTTCATAACTTCATTTTTCCTAATAACTGCATAGTATTCCATTGTGTAGATGTACCAAGTTTCTTTATCCAGTCATCAGTTCTCTGGTACTCTGATTGCTTCCAGATTCTGGCTATTGTGAATAGTGCTGCTATGAAAATAAAAGTGCACATGTTGTTTCTGCTGTCTGTTTTTGACTTCCCAGAATATATTCCCAGGAGTGGTATGACTGGGTCAAATGGGAGCTCAATTTCTAGTCTTTAAGTCCATATTTAGAAGACTAGACTTTAAATTTCTAGTCTTTAAGTCCATATTTAAAGAGCTCATATTTAAAGTCCATATTTAAAGTCCATATTTAAAGTCCATATTTTTTTTTTTTTTTGCTTTTTGGGTCACACCCGGCAATGCTCAGGGTTACTCCTGGTTCTGCACTCAGGAATTACTACTGGTGGTGCTCAGGGGGACCATATGGGGACGCTGGGGGATCGAACCCGGGCCGGCACACGCCGGCCACGCAAAAGGCAAACGCCCTACCCGCTGGGCTATCGCTCCGGCCCCCCTTAAAGTCCATATTTAAAGTCATATTTAGAGTCATATTAAAGTCATATTTAGAGTCCATATTTAAAGAGCTCAATTTCTAGTCTTTAAGTCCATATTTAAAGACTAGACTTTAAATTTCTAGTCTTTAAGTCCATATTTAAAGACTAGACTTTAAATTTCTAGTCTTTAAGTCCATATTTAAAGACTAAGTCCATATTTAAGTCCATATTTAAAGAGTTAAGTCCATATTGTTTTCTAAAAATCTGTACCAGTCGACATTCCCACCAACAGTGGATGAGAGTTCCCTTTCCCCACATATACATCAGCACTTGTTCTTGCTCTTTTGAATTTGTGTTGCTACTTGCTCTCCCTGTGCCCAGCCACTCACAAGGGGGCCCAGGGGAGATGGCGGGTTCTAGCCCTGGCCCGCCAGCCCAGCAGAGCCTTGCAACAAGCCAGGCGACCCCCCCACTCCATGAGGGCCTCCATTTTCCACATCCGGACTTCTCTCTCGTCAGAACTCCGCCCAGCAGACCAGCCTATCACAGTCCGGCTTATGCGGCCCCCTGCGGCCGTGCGGTTCTTCATTAAATGCTGGACTTAGAGATGACTGCAAGAGTATGCTACCTGCACGGCAGAGCCTGGCAAGCTACCCGTGTTGTATTTGATATGCCAAATACCAGTAACAATTATAGACCTAATTCCGGAATGGATTGTGGCTCTTTATGTTCCTGGAGCAAGCAGATGTCCTCGGGCTCTACTAGCATGAGACAGGACATATGGAGATGTTACTGGGGCCCACTCGAGCAAAGGGAAGACAGTGATACAGTGACAGTGACATTTTCTGTGGTGTGAGAGACATATCATTTTTGTTTTGATTTGCATCTCTCTTATGATTAATGATGATGAACATTTTTGTATATGTCTATTGGCCATTCAAATTTCTTTCTTGCTGGAGCTGGAGTGATAGCCCAGCGGATAGGGCGTTTGCTTTGCACTCGGCCGGCCTATGCCGGCCCAGGTTCAATCCCCAGCATCCAATATGGTCCCCCGAGCACCACCAGGAGTAATTCCTGAGTGCAGAGCCAGGAGAAACCCCTGAGCATCACCGGGTGTGACCCAAAAAAGTAAAAAAAGTTTCTTCCTTGTTGAAGTTTCTGTTCATTTCTTCTCCCCATTTTTGATGGATTGGCTGTTTTCTTCTTGTAAAGTTATACCAGTGACTGATATACCCTGGATATCAACCCATTGTCAGATGGTATTGGGTGAATATTCTTTCCCATTCTGTGGACTGTCTTTATATTTTGGTCACTTTCTTTTGAGGTGAAGAAACTTTTTTAGTTTCATGTAGTTCCATATGTTTATATTTTCTAGTTGCTTTGTTAGTGATGTTTCATCTTTGAAGATGCCTTTAGCTTCAATGTTGTAGAGGATTTTTCCTATATTTTTTCTATGTACTTTATGGATTTAGGTCTAAGTATTGAGATCTTTAAACCATTTTGATCTGATTTTTTGTGCATGGTGTTAGAGGTCCAAATTTATGTTTTATATGTAGCAGCCCAGTTTTTCCATACCCTTTGTTGAAGAGGCTTTCCTTGTTCCATTTCATACTTTTTGCTCCGTTATCAAAGATAAAATGATCATTTATTTGAGGCTGGGTGTTAGGATACTAAATTCTATTCCATAGATCCACAGATCTGTTTTTATTACAATACTCTGCTGTTTTAATTACTACTGCTTTGTAGTTGAGTTTGAAGTTGGGAAGGGTGATGCCTCCCATCATCTTTTTCTCAAGGATTGATTTAGCTATCTGTGAGCATCTAATATTCCATGCAAATTTCAGGAGTGTTTGGTCAATTTCTTTGAAGAGAGTTATGGGTATTCTTACAGGGACTGCATTGAATCTATATAGAGCTCTAGAGAGTTTAAACATTTTGACAACTTTGATTCTTCCTATCCATGAGCAGGAAATGTGTTTATATTTCCTTGTATCCTCTTTTTATTTCTACAAGCAGGGTTTTATAGTTTTCTTTGTACAGATCCTTTACACTATTTGTTAAGCTGATTCCTAGGTATTTGATTTTCTGTGGCACAGTTGTGAATGGGATCGTTTTCTTTTTTTTTGGTTTTTTTTTGGGGGCCACACGGCAATGCTCAGGGCTTGATCCTGGCTCTGCACTCAGGAATTACTCCTGGCGGTGCTCGGGGACTATATGGGATGCCGAGGATGAAACCTGGGTGGGCACAAGCGCGTGCAAGGCAAACACCCTACTCGCTGGAATATCGCTCCGGCCCCTGGGATCGCTTTCTTAATATCCTTTCTTCACTTTCGTTATTTTCATATAGGTAATCCACTGACTTTTGGGTATTGGTTTTGCATCCTGCCACTCTAGTATCACTGTTTTCCAGTTCATCATCAATTTGCTGGAGCAGGCCCCAGTAACATCTCCATATGTCCTGTCTCATGCTAGTAGAGCCCAAGGGCATCTGCTTGCTCCAGGAACATAAAGAGCCTCAATCCATTCCAGAATGAGGTCTATAATTGTATTTGGCATATCAAATACAACATGGGAAGCTTGCCAGTCTCTGCCGGGCAGCTAACATACTCTTGTAGTCTTCTCTAAGTCCAGCATTTAATGATGAACTGCGCTGCCACGAGCTAGCCGCGCAAGCCTGGCTGTGATAGGCTGGTCCTCTGGGTGGAGTTCTGATGAGAGGGAAGTCTGGATGTGGAAAATGGAGGCCCTCCTGGAGGGGGGGGTCATCTGGCTTGTTGCAAGGCTCTGCTGGGGTGGTGGGCCAGGGCTAGAACCCGCTATCCCTCCTGGGTGCCTCATGAGCAGCTGGGCATAGGGAGAGCAAGTAGCAGTTCTGCCCCATGTCTGTGAGTCTCTGGATCAGCATACCTGAGCCGAATTTAAAGAAATACTGCTGCATGGTGGATCTCGATGAGCCTAGCTGTGATAGGCTGGTCTGCTGGGTGGAGTTCTGACGAGAGGGAAGTTCAGATGTGGAAAATGGAGGCCGTAATGGAGTGGGGGTCGTCTGGCTTGTTGCAAGGCTCTGCTGGGTGGCGGGCCAGGGCTAGAACCTGCCATCCCTCCCTGGGCGCCTCGTGAGCGGCTGGGCACAGGGTGAGCAAGTGGCAGCTCTGCCCCATGTCTGTGAGTCTCTGGATCAGCATACCTGAGCCAGATTAAAAAAAGACTACTGCAGAGTGGAATTTGATGAGCCGGGCTGTGATATGCTGGTCTTCTGGGAGGAGTTCTGATGAGAGGGAAGTCCGGATGTGGAAAATGGAGGCCCTCATGGAGTGGGGGGTAGTCTGGCTTGTTGCAAGGCTCTGATGGCTTGATTTCTGGCTTGAGCACCAGGCTCTGTTACCTCAGCTCAGTCTTGAAGGAAATCGCATTTCTGAGCTCAGGAAACATGAAAGACACGTCCCAGGATAATCAGCTACACTGGAGGCTCCATTCCTCTCCCTCTCCATCACAGATCTCATTCTACCTGCAACCACCTTTCCCCCCCAAATGCCAAGCCTCAAAAATCCTCTCCCTGCCTAGAGGAAAAAAATGGTCTTCTCCTTGCTTTCGCGGGATCTACTGCCACTCTAGTATAGGTATCTAGTATAGGTATTTAGTATAGGTAACTGCCACTCTAGTATAGGTATCTATTGTTTCTAGGTATTTTTTGGTAGGGAGTGTAGGGTTCTCTTGGCATATCATGTCATCTGCAAATAGTGATACCTTGACTTCTTCCTTGCCTATCTGGATGCCCTTAAAGTCCTTTACTTCTCTATTCCTATGGCAAGTATTTCAATTACTATATTGAATAGTAGAGACGATGAGAGTGGCAACCTTGTCTTGTCCCCGATCTTAGGGGGAAGGCTTTCAGTTTTTCTTCATTGATAATGATACTTGCTGTGTGCTTTTGGTAAATGAGTTTGGCTGTTTTAGGAAGGTTCCTTAAATTTCCATATTTGGAGGGTTTTTATCTTGAAAAGGTGTTGGATCTTGTAAAATATTTTCTCTACATCTATCGATATGATCATATGTTTTTTTCTCTTATTGATATGATGTATTATGTTGATTGTCTTGCGAATGTTGAACCATACTTGCATTCCTGAGATGAATCCTACTTGGTCATGATACATAATATTTTTAATGAGTCTTTGGATTCTGTTTGCTAGTATTTTGTTGAATATCTTAGCATCTGTGTTCATCAGGGATATTGGTCTTTAGTTTTTTTTGTGTGTGTTGTCTGTGCCTGCCTTGGATATCTGGGTGATGTATACCTGATAGAAGCTATTGGGGAGAGTTTCTGTTTTTCCTATTTCCTGTAAGAGCCTGAAAATGATTGGCAGTAGGTCCTCCTTAAAGGTTTGGAAGAATTCACTAGTGAATCCATCTGGACCTGGGCTTTTGTGTTTGGGCTGACTTTTAATTACTGTTTCAATTTCCTCCATGGTGATAGGCTTATTCAGGTATTGCAGGTCTTCTTGGCCCTCACAGGTTATAGAACATAAGGAATTTATCCATTTCTTCTAGGTTCTCATGTTTGGTGGCATATAGGCTCTCAAAATAATCTCTGATGATCTTTTGTATTTCTGTGATTTCTGTTGTGATGTCCCCCTTTTCATTTCTGATTCTATTTATTTGGGTTCTCTCTTTCCCTGTCATTACAAGTCTTTTAAGTGGTTTGTCAATCTTGTTTATTTCTTCAAAAAACAAGTTCTTCGTTTCATTCATCTTTTGGATTGTTTTTGGTTTTCCAGCTCATTGATTTCCTCTCTAAAATTTATTATTTCCTTCCTTCTGCCTGCGTTGGGCTTCTTTTGTTGGTCTTTCTCTAATAGTTTGAGCTGTGAAATCAGGTTACTTATGTGGGCTCTTTCTTTTCTCCTGATGGATGCTTGTAGAGCTATGACCTTTCATCTTTACACTGCCTTTTCTGTGTCTCACAAGTTCTGATAGTTTGTGTCACCATTTTCATTTGTTTCCAGGAATCTTTGGATTTCCTGTTTGATTTCTTCTATTATCCACTGGTTGTTCAGCAGTGAGCTGTTCAGTTTCAGGTGTTTGGTTTCACTCCCTGTTTCTGTGTGTGGAAACTTCCATTTTTAGTGCATCATGGTATGAGAAAAGTGACTCAATTTCTATTTTTTTAATTTTATTGAGGTATGCTTTGTGATTCCGACGTCTGTCACTGTTCGAAAATCAAGTACGCAGTCTCATTCACCAGGACATCAAAAAATCAGATGGGCTGGTCATATAATGCTATCTGGAGACGACCGCTGGACCGCTGGCCATTACTGATTGGATCCCATAGGTCGTCAATGGATGGCATGGCAGCCCACCTACAAGATGGTCAGACTTCCTTATCAAGAACCTGTATGAACAGTTCGAGACTCTCAGTGTTCCTGAAAGAACCAAGTGCCATTAGGCTACACTTGCCCATGATAGGGTCAAATAGAAATATTACTAGCACCTGCTCGAGCAAATCGATGAATAATGGATATAAAGTGTTCAAGTGATCAATTGATGCTTTGTGGTTCAGCATGTGGTCTATCTTGGTAAATGTTCCATGTACACTGGAGAAAAATGTTTATTCAGCTTTTTTTGGATGAAATGTCCTGTATATATCCACTACTTCCTTTCTCCCATTACTTCCTGCAGGGCCAGTATTTCCTTTGTCAATTTTAGTCTTGTCAATCTCTCAAGAGTTGATAAAGCAATGTTGAAGTCTATGACTACTATTGTCAATGTCTTCTTTGAAGTCTATTAGCAGTTGTTTTAAGTATTTTGCTGGCCCCTCATTGGGTGCATATATGTTTAGGGAGTGTACTTTCTTCCTGGTATATATACCCCTTAATTATTTAGAAATGGCCTTAACTGTCCCTTCTAACCTTTTTCAGCCTTATGTCTATGTTATCAGATACTAGTATGGCCATGCTGGCCTTTTTGGAGGATTTTTTTAAATTTATTTACTTATTTTTTTGACAATTACAAAATGTTCATGTTTGGGTTTCAGCCATACAATGTTTTTGCATGGGCAATTGTCTTCCAGCCTTTGACTTTGAGTCTGTGTTTGCTCTGATTATTTTGATGTCTTTCTTGTAGGCAGTAGAATGTTGAATTCATTTTTTAATCCATTTTGCCACTCTGTGTTTCTTAATTGGTGAATTTAGGCCATTGATGTTGAAAGAGATTATTGTTATAGGATTTTGTGCCATCTTTTTGCATAAGTTTGTTGCGCTTTTAGAGTTTGTCTTATTTTACAGTAGCTCCTTCAGTCCTTATTTTAAAGTTGGTTTTGAGTCTATGAAGTTCTTGAGCTGTTCCTTTCCTATGAATTTGTGTATATTTCCTTCAAATCTGAATGTGAGTCTGACCTTCATTTTGTTGAGTCTTTTCACAATATTCCACCATTTTCTTTGGGCTCAGAGTGTTTCCTCTGAAAAATATGGCAGAGCATCTTTTGTGGCAGACTTTAGGTTTGGATTTTTTTTCCGTATAAGGAAACTCAAGAAGTCTTTGTGAAAGATCACCTGAAACAGAAGTTTCCTAGGATTTATTGCTAATTATCAGAGTTCTAAGTGTTGTCTGTGCTTGCATGACAGTGTGATTAGTTACCTTTTCCTCCTTGCCCATCATGACATTCTGTTCATTTCCTGTTCCCCATTGGGGTGAGAGAGAGAGAGAGAGAGAGAGAGAGAGATTCTTAAGATACCCTACTGTGTACTTCTCTCAAAGTGAACTTGAATTTGGGTCAATTTTGCCAAATCTCATGGAAAAGTCTCAGGCCTCCTCTATCACTGTACTTAGGTTAAGGTTTTGTATCTATAAGATTGTGGTGGTCTGACAATGATGACTTATAAAGCTGCCTTTTTGCCTGGCAAACCAGCAGCTCAAAATAATCCTTGAATGCAAAGCAAAGTTGCATAATGCAACTGATTTTCTCCTAGTTCTTAGCTTCTTGGATAAAGCAATTAATTTTCTCCTAGTTCTCAGAGTACTTTGGAGTTATCTTTCTTATCCAATCATGTGGTATTACTTGGGGAATCAAGTCTTCAAATACTGGAGGATACTTGCCTAATGTTATAATGCAATGTCTTTTAACAAAAATGAAGATAAAAAATTGAAGTAATTCTAATACTGCTACCATTGCAAAGTCGACAGTAGCTAAGGGCAAAGTTATTTACCTAATAGATAGTCATTTTTTTTGCCAGAAAAGAACAGCCCATGAAAAGCACAAAAGTCTTCATGATGATTAACAGAAGGGAATGCATATGTCAATTTGGGCATGATCTGACCCTTCTTCATATATAAGCCTGCCTTTCTCACTAACCCAGGTCATATTTATCACAGCAATTCATACATAACTGTAAAACGTCCTAAAATTTACAAGAATAAGGATAAGATTAATTCAAGATATTTTCATTTTAATATCTTTGATGAAAATTTTAGAAAATTCAAATTCACCCTAAAGAATAAATCATTCCAAAAAATAGTTCAGAGATAAAATGTTTTAAATTTTGATAGAATCCAAAATGAAAAATTTTCCTTTAACAGATCAGGCCTTGAATATTAATACTAATAAGTTTCACTAATCATTATACTAATAAGTTTTACTAATCATAAATCCTAAATATTTTTAATCCTACTTTTAAAAAGTAAATGGTTTTGTTTTTGAATTTAGTTTGGAGTTCTTCATTAGATAAGTTGTGTGTTAGACATGAGACCTAGCTCATGATGTTTCATACCTCTTTTTTCTCCCACTCTCGATGTCTGCACCAGCTATATTTACTGAAATACTAGCCTCCTATCCTTTGTTGAAGGCAATTTTTGTACAGATTTATTAAAAATAAATCAGTTGACATATTTATGTGGGTGTATTTTGTGTCTGTTTATTTTGTTTAATTCATTTATGTGTCTATCCCACGGCCAATTTCCACAAGGTTTACTTGCTAGAGCAAAAAAAAAATTGCTTTTAAGTATTAGGTAATCTCACATTTCTCACTTTATTGTTTATATAATTGCTTTAGCTATTCTAATTTATTAACTGTATCAAGTAAATTATGGTTTAAAAATATAATACAAGTGACTCGAAGAAAAATTATATTACCCAAACTAGGAATTTTAATGTGAGTCCTATTAGACCAATATATAGATTTTGGTAGAACTTATTCTTTTTTTATTTGAATCTTAAATCTATGAAGGCCTTTTACTTCTTAATCTAGGTTATTTAGTACTGATTTGCTTTATCTGGTAACTATTTTGAATATTTCTGCATATAAACTCTGTGTATCACTTGATCATTTGACATCCCTTTATTCATTGATTTGCTCCAGCGGGCACCAAAACATTTCCATTTGACCCTATGAGGTGCCAGTGTGCCCAATGGCATCTGCTTGCTTCAGTAATAACAATGTTTATTTCCTCAACCCTAAAAGCTCTGTGTATATTTTATTAAATTAGCACTGATGTATTTCAGTGATATTATCTGGAACTGTATTAATAATCTCAATGTTTATAGGTTCATTTTTAATAAAAATACTATATTTTCAGGTTAATCCTGAAGTTTGTGACCAGGTTAACATAAGTTATAAGAGTTGTATTGTCGGGGCTGGAGGCGATAATCCAGCTGGTAGGGCATTTGCCTTGCATGCGGCCGGCCTATGCCAGCCTGGGTTCGATCCCGGCATCCCATATGGCCCTCGAGCGCACACCAGGAGTAATTCCTGAGTGCAGAGCTAGGAGTAACCCCTGAGAATCGCCAGGTGTGACCCAAAAAGCAAAAAAAAAAGAGTTGTATTGTCAATCATTTGGACGGATCTACATTAATGTTATCTGTATATAATTTTCTTTTCTTTCTTTTTAGTATTTGTTTGGCATTTTGGATCACACCCAGCAATGCTAAGGGGTTACTCTGGGCTCTGCAGTTAGGAATTACTCTGGCCATGTGCAGAAGACCATATCGGATACCAGGGATTGGAATCAGGTTGACAGCATGCAAGGCAAATGCCCTACCTACTATATTATTCCTCTGAACGCAATTTTATTTATTTCTTCACAATAAAAATACTTTTATTCTCCTTTATTACAATAAGAATTGAGTACAATGATAATGAGGAATAATGGGAGGACTTTTTTCTTCTCATTTTTGGCTGGATGGCATTCAGTTTGTCACAATGAAGAATGAAGTTATGCTAAGTTTTATTGTAGACACTCTAAATCATGTTAAGAATGAAACCCTCTATTTCAGTTTGAAGAAATTTTATCATGAATATATGGAGTATTATGTCAAATGACTTGTCTGTGGCAACTGAAATTATCATATAGTTTTTCATTTTTCATCTGTTAATATGGTGATTCAATGATTTATGTTTGCATATTCAATAAACCTCAGATATCTGGAATCAATTCCACTTAATTATAATATGTAGTTCTTATTTTCTGTTTGACTCAAAATGTTAGTATTTTGTTGAGGATGTGTATAAGTGTGGTATTGAAAGACCCAGGCCTGTAGTTTTCTTTTAACAACTTTCTTTTGTACTGATTTTCCTAGGAAAGGATTCTGGTCTCACAGAACAAGTTAAGGAGAATTTTTGTTGATATTTTACAAAAATTTGGGGTAAAATTGGTAATGATATTTCTTCTTACATGTTGTATGAAATTCACCATTGGATTACCAGGTGTTTTCTGCATTGCAGTTGTTCATTACTGAATAAATTTCTTTAATGGATATACACTAGCATATGACAGGACATATGGAGATACTACTGGTGTCCTCTCGAGCAAATCTAGGATCAACAGGAAGACAAGTGATACAAGTGATACAAGTGTTAGCTATTTATGGGGCCGGAGCGATAGTCCAGCGGGTAGGGCATTTGCCTTGCACACAGCTGGCCCAGGTTCGATCCCTGGCATCCCATATGGTCCCCTGAGTGCAGAGCCAGGAGTAACCCCTGAGCATTGCCAGGTGTGACCCAAAAAGCAAAAAAAAAAAAGTGATACCTATTTAAGTTTTCTTTTATTTTGTGTCTGTTTTTTCTGTATATTTCAAGGAATTTTCTCTATTTAATTGATAAAAGTAATGTGTCAACTGCATTTATTCTATCACTTAGTAGTCATTTATTTTTGTTATAAAATTAAGTGATGCCAAACAACTTTTAAAAAAATTGTTATACCACCATGAGATACACACTTACAAAAGTGTTCACATTTGGGTTTCAGTCATACAGTGTTCCAGCACCCATCCCTCCACCAGTGCCCATTTCCCACCACCAATGTCCCCTGATTCCCCCTCCCCAGCCTGCGACTATGGCAGACAATTTTTTGCCTCTCTCTCTCTCTCTGTGTTTCTCTGTCTCTCTCTCTCTTTTCTGTGTTTCTCTGTCTCTCTATCTCTGTCTCTCTCTTGACGTTCTCTTACACACAGTGGCTTGCAAAACATACATTAAGAGGTTATCAAGTATAACCTTTCACCTACTTTCAATGCTCAGTTTTACACTTGTATTATCATTTACAATAATTATTAGTACACTGTTCCTTTCTCTGTATTACCTAACCTCTCACTCCCACACACACTTGCAGTAGGTTCCACCCACTGAAAAAACATCCTAATCCATGTTTTGTCTGGCCTTGGATATTGGTATCATGCTATATTTTTATATCACTTGATAACTTGACATACCGTTATTCATCGATTTGCTCGAGTGGGCGCCAGTAATATTTCCATTTGACCCTATCACGTGCCAATGTAGCCCAATGGCATCTGGTTGCTTCAGGAATATGAAGAGCCTCAAACCGTTTGTTCAGGGTCTTGACAAAGAAGTCTGACCATCTTGTAGGTGGGCGGCCACGTGAGGTTTTGACATCGCGTGGGATCCAGTCGGTAACGGCTCTACTCCAGAGGTTGTCTCCAAATTGCATTACATGTCCAGCCATGTAATTTTGACATTCAATATGCCAAAACCAGTAATATTTTTATATCCTGCAAATAAATGCAGTCATTCTATATCTGTCCTTTTACCTCTGGCTAATTTCACTCAGCATGATCTTCTCCAAGTCTATCCATTTATATGCAAATTTCGTAACTTCGCTTTTTTTCTAACAGTTGCATAGTATTCCATTGTGTATGTGAACAAAAGTTTCTTTATCCAGTCATTTGTTTGTGGGCACTCTGGTTGTTTCCAGATTCTGGCTATTGTGAATAGTGCTGCTATGAACATAGAAGTGAAGATGGTGTTTCCACTGTGTTTTTTTGATCTCACAGAGTATATTCCCAGAAGAGAGTGGTTGAGCTGGGTCAGAACAGAACTCAATTTCTAGTCTTTGGAGGAATGTTTATATTGTTTTCAAAAAGGCTGTACCAGTCAACATTCCCACCAACTATGGATTAGAGTCCCTTTCTCCCCACATCCACACCAGCACTTGTTTTTCTTGATCTTTTGGGATATGTGCCATTCTCTGTGCTGTGAGATGATATCTCATTGTTGTTTTGATTTACATCTCTCTGATGAATAGTGATAATGAGAATTTTTCATATGCATTTTGCTATTCAAATTTCTTTTTTGGAAGTTTCTGTTCATTTCTTCTCACGATTTATTGAGAATAGTGATATATTTAATGCATTTATTAATGCATTTTTCATATGCATTTTGCTATTCAAATTTCTTTTTTGGAAGTTTCTGTTCATTTCTTCTCACGATTTATGGGTTTGACTACTTTCTTCTTGTAAAGCTCTACCAGTGCCTGATATATCCGGGATATCAACCCCTTATCAAATGGGTATTGGGTGAATATTATTTCCCATTCTGTGGACTGTCTTTGTATCTTGGTCACTGTTTTGTGATGAAGAAGCTTTTTAGTTTCATGTAGTCCCATATGTTTATCTTTGCTTCCAATAGCTTTGTTAGTGGTGTTTTATCTTTGAAAATGCCTTTAGCTTCAATATCATGGAGTTTTTGTTTTAAGTTTTTATTATACCACCGTGAGACATACAATTACAAAGGTGTTCATAATTAGTTACTGATAATACAGTATTCCAGCACCGATCCCTCCACCACTGCCCCATTTCTACCACTAATATACCCCACCCCTCCCGCCCACCCCCAGGCTGCCTCAATAGCAGGTACCACAGTTTCCTCTCTTTATCTCTGCTGTCTCTTTCTGTCTCTGCATCTCACTCCCTCTTCTTTTACATATTGTGGCTAGCCCTGC
The DNA here is from genome assembly GCA_021461705.1 of Cryptotis parvus. Classification (NCBI taxonomy): domain Eukaryota; kingdom Metazoa; phylum Chordata; class Mammalia; order Eulipotyphla; family Soricidae; genus Cryptotis; species Cryptotis parvus. The sequence goes on along the minus strand of JAJIBD010024248.1, from coordinate 4,693 downwards.
AGATATTTGAAGTTTATCACTTATGTCTCTTTGTGTATATTCAATGGTGAGTTTTAGTCTGCCATTACCATTTCCCACACTTAGGAAAACACTGGTATCTATATCCTATTAATGAATGCAGTCATTCTATATCTGTCCTTTTCCTTCTGACTAATTTCACTCAGCATGATAGACTCCATGCCCATCCATTTGCAGGTTTATTTCATAATTTCATCTTTTCTGACAGCTGCATATATTCCATAGTGTAGATGTACCACAGTTTCTTTAGCCAGTCCTCTGTTCTCGGGCATTTAGCTTGTTTCCAGATTCTAGCTATTGTGAATAGGGCAGAGATGAATAAAGAAGTACAGATAGTATTTCTGCTATGTGTTTTATGGTCTCTCGGGTATATTCCCAGGAGTGCTATTGCTGGATCAAATGGAAGCTCAATATCGAGTTTTCGGAGGAATTCTCATATTGTTTTCCAAAAGGGCTGGACCAGCCGGCACTTCCACCAACAGTGGATGAGAGTCCCTTTTCCACCACATCCACGCCCGCACCGATTGTTCTTGCTGTTTTGGATGTGTGCTAGTCTCTGTGGTGTGAGATCCTACCTAATTGTTGTTTTGATTTGCATCTTCGTGGAAGGTTTGTCCTATATTTTCTTTGGACATACTTTATGGATTCAGATCTGGTATTGAGATCTTTAATCCATTTTAATCTGATTTTTTGTGCATGGTGTAATACACAACTTTAATAGCGGTGATTTGTGGCTATTTTTTTGTATAAACTGTATAAAGACTAATTAAAAAATTTTAAATTTGTATTACTGGTAGCTTTTTGAAAAGCTGAAGCATTTTGAAGGTCTGAAAATTTGAATCAGTCATGAACTGTTGCTTTGCAGGTATGAAACTGCAAGTAGCTCACATACATAGCATAATCTGAGAGACAGTCCCATTTGTGATTCCTGACACTACATGAAGTGTGTGACATCCAATGTGTTGGGGAATGGCTGTTGGGTTATCCAGCAATATCAGGTCAGGAACGTATCCATTTTTACCCCAAAGGACAGGTAGCCACGGGAAGGATGAATTTCAGGAACCCAGAAAAGTTTCAAAAAAAACTTTAACGAGTTCTAATAATGCAATGAAAGGTCAGGAAAACCCTAAACCTCCGATTCCAGCCAGACTCAGACCATATGCTTTTATCAGGATCCTAAGCCACGATGGCCACTGGACTGCTAAACATGTGCTCAGGTGAGAGCTCAGGCCTAGATCAAAGACAGTGGATGGCAGGGAGAGAGATGAGAGACAGACAAATACAAAGACTCTTCTTATATCCCTTTTGCCCCTACCCAGAAGGATGGATCACAGTCAGGGCCAAAAAGTTTATCACTTCAGGTGCGAGCACCTGCCCAGGCCTTACAAATGCTAATTTGCCAGAGCAGGGCATCAACTTACAAACTACTGCGAAGATAGTTGTAGAGATGGGTGGAGGATACATGAGATAAAAATGTAACTCAGGTTTTAATTTCTTGCCATGAATATGTGTATTGCCAGCTATCACCTCTAAATCTCCCGCAAGGTCCAGTCTGTCAGAAAAATATTTTTTACTCTGCTTTTAGTAACAGAATCACATTCATTTGCCCAAAGGCAAACTGGCATGTCTCTTTGACCTAGCAGTATTATTTACAATGGTGAATCCAAACATCGACTAGTGATCTCTTGGGAAAACTACACGTGTTTTCCCCAGGGGGGTTAAGAGAGATGCACTGACTAGCATAGACCCATGATAAGAATATTCTGCCATATAAAGTTATAAAATCAAACATCTCTTCCATTCCTGCCCCCTACTTACCAGGTTGTATTGTAAGAGTGAGGTTCAGGCAAACAGCATGTGGTTCTTAGTCTTAGCAGATGGAGAGATTCTGGGTTTCTGTGACCAGGAGCACATTGGGGCCTGTCCTCCAACACACTGAAATCCTACAACTAAAATGTGTGAGCACTGAAACCAAGTGGAACTCTGGCAATCACAACAACAAAGCAAAAGGAAGTCAAAACTAAGAAAATAGATGTCAGCAGAGATGCAGCTTTGGGAGCTGCAGAGACAGAGTTAGGGTAAGTTATATGCCTTTCATGTAGCCAACTCTGGTTTGTTCCATAGCAACACATTTTGTTCCTAAGAAATTCCAGGTGTGATGTAAAAAATGTTCCCTTATGCCAAATACCAGTAACAATTATATACCTCATTCCCATGACCTGGTGGAATGGTTTGAGGCTCTTTATGTTTCTGGAGCAAGCAGATGCATTTGGGCTCTTCTAGCATGTATAACTGTATCACTGTCTTCCCGTTCATCATCGATTTGCTCGAGTGGGCCCCAGTAACATCTCCATATGTCCTGTCTCATGCTAGTAGAGCCCAAGGGCATCTGCTTGCTCCAGGAACATAAAGAGCCTCAAACCATTCTATCAGGTCATAGGAATGAGGTCTATAATTATTACTGGTATTTGGCATATCAAATACAACACTGGTAGCTTGTCAGGCTCTGCCATGTGCAGGTAGCATACTCTCATAGGCATCTCTAAGTCCAGCATTTATTGAAGAACCGCGAGGCCGCAAAAGCCGTAGCTAGCCAGGCTGTGATAGGCTGGTCTGCTGGGTGGAGTTCTGACCAGAGAGAAGTCCGGATGTGGAAAATGGAGGCCCTCATGGAGTGGGGGGTCGTCTGGCTTGTTGCGAGGCTCTGCTGGGGGTGGTGGGCCAGGCCTAGAACCCACCATCCCTCCCGGGCACCTCGTGAGCGGCTGGTCACGGGGACAGCCAGTAGCAGCTCTGCCCCCATGTCTGTGAGTCTCTGGACCGGCATACCTGAGCCGGATTTAAAAAAAGACTGCTGCAGGGTGGAACTCGATGAGCCGGGCTGTGACAGGCTGGTCTGCTGGGTGGAGTTCTGATGAGAGAGAAGTCCAGATGTAGAAAATGGAGGCCCTCATGGAATGGGGGTCGTCTGGCTTGTTAGGAGGCTCTGCTGGCATGAGACATCTAAGACAGGTTCATTTTTTGATGAACCTTCTAGCATGAGACAGGGCATATGGAGATGTTACTGGTGCCCGCCGAGCAAATCAATGATGAACGGGAAGACAGTGATACAGTGATACCCCCAATTCACCAATTATCTTTCTGTGCAATTTAATTGATCTATGCCTCTATTTACTATTTCTTTCTTCAAGTATCATTTTGCTTACATTTTCTTCTCTCTTCGTTTCTAGAGTAGAATTTATTTTTTATTAAAAATAAATATATATTTATTATATATTTCTAGTACATTAATTTACTATAAATTCTCGTATCTATTTAAAATATTAAATTCCCATTAAAACGTGACTGACAGTATACCACGTATTTTGGAGAACTGTGTTTTTATATTCATTAAGATGGATTTGTTTAGGGAAGGGTGGTCTCAAAGTACCCAGGGGCACTTCTTGGTTACACTTTGTCAACTAGTCTAGCAGTTGAATACTAGAGCCAAGGAGGTGCTACTGTTCAGTCTCTATATTACAAAACACAGGACTGCCTCAATGGTGCTCAGATGGAGGCAGACTAGGATACCCCCCAGTGATACTCATCATGCAGTGTAGTTCCAGAATCGAACCTTAGTTGGGTGGATCATGGTACTATTACCAAGTCTTAAGTCAAATTTTATTGAGACTTCAGGTTTATCATATGTGCCATAAGTATTCCATAAGTGATATTCTATTTACATTCCCACATATGTTTCTGTGATTTCTATTCTACTTTAATTACACTGCAATCTGAGAACACATTTTAAATCATATGATGTAGCCATATTTACTAGCATTGTATGTAAGATTCTGAAAAGAACCATGAAGTGTGACCCCCGGACCCACTGTTAACCCCACCCCATACACACAAACAATTCAAATTAGGTGGAATTCATTCTAACAGACAAAAGGAGCTTTCATGTACCATATAAGGTTTTCACTTCTGTAACTAGAGGGAGTGAGAAAAATGAACCTGTATTAGATGGGTGGAAAAGATTATTTATCACAGAGACATTCTCCTTTCTGGGATGGGAAAAGTCTTTGAGGCAGATTACTACTAATCTGATGATCAGGTTTCCAAATTGACTGGTTTAAATTTTTAACCTTTCCTTTCTGAGAGAGCTGAAATCCTCATTAAGTGTATGACTCATAATAGGATTAGCATGAGTGACTCTATTTGGAAACTGCAATATTTTTAACTATGTGGATTTACTTGGCTTGACAACTGTAACCTCATCTGGGTAATCATTAATTATGAGTCCATATTAGCAAATTTTTCCTTTGTTTTATGGTAAAAAATCCCTTTGCTTTTCATATTTGAGGTAGAGTTAGTTTTTTAAATTTTTCTAAATGAATAGATAGCTATTTTATTCTAAATGAATAGTTATCTGTTTCTGGGAGCAGCTCTATTAAGGGTTCCTGGAAAGAATAAATATTAATAAATGGTAGTTAATCATGTTGTGATACACTAATTAACTACTATTCTTACATACTTTTAAAACAGATACTCTATTCAATATGTTCTTAGAAGAGCTTCAGGTAGTACCTGATTTGAAATGTTACAAATATATTCTTCTTTCAAAGTTAGTCGTTTCATTTTTTTAAAATTAATTTAGTCTAAGCATTCTGCATTAATCTGAATTTGTGAAATG